>LNAC01001529.1:149735-160456 GCA_002007465.1 Ailurus styani | reverse complement strand
GAATTCCTGGGACCTGATGATAATCGGTCTCCTACTCCTCCGCCATCTTGCCACTCCTCTTAAAGTTTTTTAATAATTCTTAATTGATATCATTTTATTTACTTTGTCATTTCACACTGATGTTATGTTTTTCCTCTTTACTCTGACTTCAGTAGGGTTTTGAATGCAGGCTCCATCTGTCATGTTCAAAAGAAAAATCCTTTATTTTATTATTTTATTTTTTAATTTTTTATTTTAAATCCAATTAGTAAAGATACAGTGTAATATTATTTTCAGGTGTACAAAATGGTAATTCAACAATTCTATACATTACTCAGAACTCATCAAGATAAGTGTACCCCTAATCCCAATCACCTATTTCCCCCATCTTCCACCCACCTCCCCTCGGGTAACCATCAATTTGTTCTCTATAGTTAAGAGGGTTTTTTTTTGTTTGCTTTTTTTTTGTTTGCTTGTTTGTTTTGTTTCTTAAATTCCACATATGAGTGAAGTCATATGGTATTTGTCTTTCTCTGACTGACTTATTTCGTTTAGCATTATACTCTTTAGCTCCATCCATTTCATTGCAAATGACAAGATTTCATTCTTTTTTTTTATGGCTGGGTAATATTGTATTGTATGTATGTGCCACAACTTCTTTATCCATTAAATAAATACTTTATACAATAAATATATACAATGAATACTTGTGCTTTTTCCATAATTTTGTTATTTTTAATAATGTTGCAATAAACAAAGAAGTGCATATATCTTTTCAAACTAGTGTTTTTGTTTTCTTTCAAATTAGTTTCTTTTGTTTAAGATTTCAATTTCTACTGGTAAATATCCAGTAATGTAATTACTGTATCATAAGGTAATTCTATTTTTCATATTTTGAAGAACCTTCATACTGTCTTCCACAGTGGCTATACCAGTGTGCATTCTTGCCAACAGAGCAAAAAAGTTCCTTTTCTTCCACACCCTCACCCACACATATTGTTTCTTTGTGTTTTTTATTTTAGCCATTCTGACAGGTGTGAGGAGATATCCCATTGTGGTTTTTTATTAGCATTTCTCTGCTGATGAGTGATGTTTAACATCTTTTCATGTGTCTGTTGGCCATCTGGATCTCTTCTTTGGAGAAATGTCTAGTTCCTGTCTTCTGCCCATTTTTAATTGAATTATTTGATTTTTTGGTGTTGAGTTGTATAAGTTCTGTATATATTTTGGACATTAATCCCTTTTCAGATATATCATTTGTCAATATCTTCTCCCATTTGGTGGGTGGTGGGTTGTTTTTTTGTTTTGTTGATGGTTTCCTTCACTGTGACAAAGCTTTTCATTTTGGTGTAATCTACAGATTTAAAACAATCTCTATCAAAATACTAACAGCATTTTTAACAGAGCTAGAACAAATCAAAAATTTGCATAGAGCCACAAAAGACCCCAATAGCCAAAGTCATCTTGAAAAAGAACAAAACTGGAGGTATGACAAAAATGGAACAGAATAGCAAGTCCAGAAATTAACCCATGATTATATGGTCAATTAATCTTCAACAAAGGAGGAAAAATATGCAATAGGAAAAAGTCTCTTCCACAAATGAGGTTAAGAAAACTGGACAGCTATATGCAAAAGAATGAAAATGGACGACTTTCTTATACCATACACAAAAATAAACTCAAAACGGATTAGAGGCCTAAATGTGAGACATAAAACCATTAAATTTCTAGAAGAAAACATAACAATAATCTACTTGACATCAGCCATAGAAACATTTTTCTAGATGTGTCTCCTTTGGCAAGGGAAGTAAAAGAAACTTAAACTATTGGGACCACACAAAAATAAGAAAAATCCTTTAATGAAAAAAAAAATTTCTGGTAATTCTATGTGAATTTCCCTTCATTTGATATTTTATTTATTTGCATGTTTAATCTTTGGGAATAACTTGGCTACTTATTAGTCTACACAATCAGTTTCTTTCTAATAACTGGGCTTTATTTTTTATAATTATTTTATTAGGAGAAAACTGAAAAAGTAAATCTAGAAGTTTATAACTTACTAAGCAAACTCTGAAAGTGAACTACAAGATGGGGTAAATATCCTACCATAAAATAATACATAGTACAAAACTTTCATCTGGCACAAGAGCAATAGAAAAACCTATATAGCCTAGACAGAGGCAAGAATGTGTTTAGGAGTATGGTATATGGTAGTGGTTACAATAGCCATCAGTAAGCGCATTTTTATTACTTAAGTGGGGTTTGGTAAATAGCATGACTACCTAGAGAGAGAAATAAAGCTGTATTCCTATCTTGCACCAATTCCAAAATAATAAAACAAAGCAATATTTGCATTCATCACATGCACACCAAATAACTCAATATCACATATATATGTAAGTGAAGTATAAAAATGGTTTGAAAGGACTTTCTTTAAATACAATGTGTGTACATTGTGATGGTCAGGTTAAAGAGTAGAATGGGATGAAAATGATGGATGAAGAAGGAGATTAATAATCACATAAATAAAGAGTGAATAAATGAAGGAATAAATGAAGTAACACAAATGGGGATTTGCAGAAAAGGCTGTTGGTACATGTGCCAAAGACTGAGTAATATGGTTTAGTTCACTTTTTCATTTATGGTCCTACAAAGTAAAACTAGTTAAAAATTAGAGGCCAGTGATTAAAAGGTCATTGCTAGAGAAACTCAGAGCCCAGTTGGAGAGTTGGGTAAAATACCTACAGAGGTGACTGTTATTCTCAGGAGGACAGTAATCTTGCCACCCAGCTGAACATTACTATACAATATGACAGAAAATCTATTAGAGGAAAACAAGACTATGACCTTTTAGTGATCTTCCAGGGAAAAATGTTTTTTCTATATCCCATTACCACTGAGATGGATGATTCAGGTTTAAGGTCCAAGATCTCTGATCATGTGCTTGGGTTACATAAGAGACTTGAGACTGATGAAGGGCTGCTGGGCACCCAAATCCAACCAGCTTGTACTCCATCTAAAGCAAAATTGATTGTTGATTGAACAGCTCTTTTTATGCTGCGTCATGTTACAGTGTGATGGCTGAGGACAAAGAGGCAGGAGAGTGAAGTGCCTGAGTCCATGTTGGAAACTAGTAGTTATGAAGACCTTGCTGTGTGCCAGGGGCTTAGGTGGACTCTATGAATTAATCTTCAAGACAAATACAGTAGCCAAGTATTCTTCTCTTACATATTACAGATGAGATAAAGAGAGGTGATGTAAGTTGCACAAGGTCATCTGGTAAAAACAGGCTCTGGTTCAAACACAAAAATTTCTGACTTCAACTTAGAACACTTTACCTTCATCTCTAAAAGGCTAGAACTGCATTTCATTTTCCCCATGGACTCATCCAGAGCTAAGATTTCACCATTTTACTAGGCATGCAGTCATAGAGTTTCTTATTGCTCCCATGATAAACTGCTACATCCATTGCCCCTACTGAAAGAACAGTTTAGGTAATTCTCAGTCCTAGCTGATAGACTATGGACCTATAAAGACCTGAGGTAACCACTCCAAAAGTTATTGGCCTAAGGTGAAAAGATTTTCCTTGTCAGGTATTATGGATATCAATTGAGTAAGGTAGTCTTCTCTGAAATTTGAAGTAGGTGATTTGGCAAAGATAGTAGGAGATTTGCCTTGGCAAATGAAGGAAAGCTGATCCACATAGGAGTGTGCAAATATCATCTAGCTGAGTGGTCCACCAGTGGAATCCTGAAGTGGAGGCACCCAGATTCTTACTGCAGAGGGTTGGAGCTGTGTTGAAGTCAGGATGCCTCTCAATTCAAGTCTTCCTGGTGAGCAACTCCAGGTTCCTGATCTTTTTTTTTTTTTTTTGATGGAGGGAGAGAGAGATCACAAGTAGGCAGAGAGGCAGGCAGAGAGAAGGAAGCAGGTTCCTTGCTGAGCAGGGAGCCAGATGCGGGCCTCGATCCCAGGACTCTGAGATCATGACCTGAGCTGAAGGCAGAGGCTTTAACCCACTGAGCCACCCAGGTGCCCGTGGGTTCCTGATCTTGTTGTGAGGCATTGTTGTTGGGTGTTATAGCTAAGATTCCTGTTTTCTATTTTCTTAAATTGATTCTTAAGGTATACTCTCAATTACATGAGGTTTTGTGAACAAATCTCTTCCATGAAGAAAAACAACCCAACCGAATTATTATTTTGTTTTCTTAACTTTTTAGAAGGTGACCTTCAACTTTGACTAAACAGACCCAAGTGTAAGAAGAGAGAACTAGAGAGTGCCTTTCACATTTGAGTTCCAAATGGCTACAAGACACACATGGGGAGGAGAAATGTGCCTTAACATGACTTGTCAAGGCAAAGTTGGGGGGAGTGGGATTCTAATTTAGAGGTGTCACTAAATCAGGATCCAGGGAGTGTATTAGGTAAGGAACAGAAGTGAAGAGGGTAGTTGTGTGATGAGAATGGGAGCTACTGAAGGCTGAGATAACATCTCAAGATATATGTGGGGAAGTACTCAGAGATTTATGTGGTTGACATAAATTATGGTGGTGGTTTATTTATGAGCTCTGGTTAGGAAGCTGAAGAGAAGTCATTGCAGGAACTCCAGAAAGAAAATAATTTAGTCCTAATGCTGTGATCACAAGTGGAGTGGCAGTCCATATTAGTTTTCCTATGGCTGCAAGATTTCTTTGGATGTGGGATTTTCAGTGCTAAAACCAGAAGAATCCTGGGCAAATGGGGATGCTTGGTCAACTCTAGAACTTGCAAGTGACATAATGTCACCACATTAGCAAAAATCACTGATTTGTTGACTCGTAGGTGAAACCATGGAGAAGAAAATTCTAAAATCCAGTATAAAAAATTGCAGAAAAGATTTATGCAGTTCTGGGAGCTCATGACTTGAGTTTCCAGGGATGTTCTCTCTATCAGCATGAGGAACTTTTGAAAATCCCCCAGCGTAGGCTTCCCCCAGGTATTTTCATGAGAATCTCCCAGAGATCTCACTGGTCTGGATTTGGGATTTGGCTTCAGTAGTTTTTTTAAAGAGATTATTTGTTTCTTATTTGAAACCACTGCTTTTCATGAATAACAGAATAAACCCATGGTTCCCAAAATCACTTCCCAATGCAATCATCTGGAGAATTTAAAAAAAAAATTCCAATGCCAGTGCCCTACCCCTCAAAAATCGTGGTTTAGCTGGTCTGGGGATGGCCAGGGTTTTAGGACCTATTAAAGACCAGCAGGTGATTCAAATGTGCAGACAAATTTGTGATCCATTCCTGTATGTTTTCCCAGAATAGCCCTGGGATTTGAGCAAGGGAAGAGTAAGGATTTGTGGGTACCTTAGTCTTAGATAAATCAACATGGAACTTTAAGGAACCCTATCAGTTGGTTGAACATCTGCTCTTGTTACTCTGTTAGGGCAAAAAGGGAAGTGATTAAGAGACTTTGCTGAAAGCTGGGATGGGACCCTGACCAGATTGAGCCAGAAAAAAGCTGACTGCTCAAGGAAACTCTAGCTTCCCTCCTGCTGTCTTGTCCAAGGCTTCTGACTGATGTGCCAGTAAAGTCCTGGCTCTGGCATGTATCACCTGGCCTTTGATGTGAAACCATTCTCAGCTTTGGTTTCCTCAACCCCAAAATGGGGGTAATACCACACAATTTAGATAATAACATGTATAAGCAACTGATATTGGTTAATACACAATAAACCATTTGTATTTCCCTCCTTCTCACAACATTGAATATTTAAGTTGCCCCAGGGATTTCCTTTCATAATGGGTATTTCTGCTGTGGCAGACAAATATTCTCAATCTGAAAGCACATTCACAGCTTGCATGAGCACTCCTCCAGCATTCCCAGATGCGTCTTTGAGATAGTATGACTCTCTGTGACTCAACTTCTCAGGATTTGTGAATTTGCCACCACAGAATGTTTGAATAAAAGCTGAACTTTTCAGAGAAACAACTGTGGAATTCCACAGTTGTTATTTGAATATTCTGCTAATGGAAATCTAGGCCTGCATTCAAATGTAGTTTACAAATATCATGACTCAGCAGATTTCAGACTCCATGATTCATAGATATTCAAAAACCATGACTCACTGATTCTCTGATATTATGACACTGTTTTTCTAATTCAGTGGTCCATAAACAGAAAACATAAATCTAAATCTATAGCAACTATGCAAAGAATATTCATCCTAAAGTTAGCTTCAATTTGACTTATCAAAAAGAAAATAAATAAATACATAAATAAATAATAAAATCACTATGATAAAGGAAATCACAACCAATACCACATAAATACAAACACTTATAAGAGAATATCATGAATAATTATATAACAACACATTGGGAATCTGGAAGAAATGGATAAATTCCTAAGAACATATAAATGACAAAAACTGAAACCAGAAGAAACAGAAAATTTAAACAGACCAATAATCAGCAAAGAAATTGAATCAATAATAAAAAATCTCCAACAAATGAAAGTCCAGGACCAGATGGCTTCCTGGGGGAAATTCTACCAAACATTTAAAAAAGAGTTAATATCTATTCCTCTCAAATTGTTCCAAAAAATAGAGAGGAAAGGAAAATCCAAACTCATTCTATGAGGCCAGCACTACCTTGATTCTAAAACCAGACAAAGACCCTACTAAAAAGGAGAATTATAGGCCAATATCCCTGATGAAAACTGATGTAAAAATTCTCAACAAGATACCAGCAAATCAAATCCAACAATACGTTAAAAGAATTATTCATCACAATCAGGTGAGATTTATTCCTGGGCTGCAGGGGTAGTTCAATATTCACAAATCAATCACTACCACATTAAAAAAGGAAAGAATAAGAACCATATGATCCTCTCAATAGATACAGAAAAACATTTGACAGAATACAGAATCCATTCTCAATAAAAACCCTAAGCAAAGTAGGGATAGAGGAACATATCCTTCAACAGCATAAAGACCCTATACAAAAGACCCACAGTTAATACCATCCTCGATTGGGGAAAATCTGATAGTTTTTCCTCTGCAGTCAGGAACAAAACAGGATGTCTACTCTCACCATTGTTATTTAACATAGTACTGAAGTCCTAGCCTCACCAATCAGAAAACAAAAAGAAACAGAAGACATCCAAATCAACAAGGAAGAAGTCAAACTTTTACTATTTGAAGATGACATAATATTCTCTACATAGAAAACCAGAAAGACTTCACAAAAAAATCATTGAACTGATAAACAAGTTCAGTAAAGTCACAGGATACAAAATCAACGTAAAGAAATCTGTTCCATTTCCATATATTGAAAAATGTAGAAGCAGAAAGAGAAATCAAGGAATCTATCCCATTTACAATTGCACCCAAAAGCATAAAATACCTAGAAATAAACCTAACAAAAAAGGTAAATTACTGTATGCTGAAAACTATTGAATATGACACAAAGAAAACATTCCATGCTCATGTACTGGAAGAACAAATATTGTTAAAATGTCTCTACTACCCAAAGCAACTTGCACATTTAATGAAATCCCTATCAAAATACCACCAGCATTTTTCACAGAGCTAGAACAAAGGATCCTAAAATCTGTATGGAATGACAAAAGACCCTGAATAGCCAAAGCAAAAGAAAAAGAAAACCAAAGATGGAGTCATCACAATTCTGGACTTCAAGCTATAGTAAAAGCTGTAGTGATCAAGACAGTATGGTACTGGCATAAAAACAGACACATAGATCAATGGAACAGAATAGTAATCCCAGAAATAGATCCACAGTAATATGGTCGACTAATCTTCAACAAAGCAGGAGAGAAGACAGTCACTTCAACAAATGGGTTGGGAGAAGTGGACAACAGCACGCAGAAGAATGAAACTGGGCTACTTTTTCACACCACACACCAAAATAAATTCAAAATGAATGAAAGACCTAGATATGAGACAAGAAATCATCAAAACCTTAGAGGATAACATGGGGAGGAACCTCTTTGACATCTACGGTAGCAACACCTTCCTAGACACCTCTCCTGAAAGCAAGGGAAACAAAAGCAAAAATGAACTATTGGGACTTCATTAAGATAAAAAGTTTCTGTACAATGAAGGAAATAATCAACAAATCCAAAAGGCATCTTTCAGAATGGGAGAAGATATTTGCAAATGACAAGTCTGATAAAGGGTTAGTATCCAAAATCTATAAAGAACTTGCCAAACTCAACACCCCAAAAACCCCCAAATAATCCAGCTAAGAAATGGGCAGAAGACCTGAATATACATTTTTCCAAAGAAGACATACAGATGGCTAACAGACACAGGAAAAGATGCTCAATATCACTCATTACCAAGGAAATACAAATCAAAACCAGAATGAGATATCACCTCACACCAGTCAGAATGGCTAAAATTAACAACACAGTAACCAACAGATGTTGAAAAGGATGCAGAGAAAGGGGAACACTCTTACTGTTGGTAGGAATACAAACTGGTTCAGCCACTCTAGAAAACACTATGGAGTTTCCTCAAAAAGTTAAAAATAGAACTACCCTATGATCCAGCAATTGCACTACTAGGTATTAGCCCAAAGGATACAAAAATACTGATTTGAAGGGGCACATGCACTGCAATGTTTATAGCAGCATTATCAATAACAGCCAAATTATGGAAAAAGCCCACATGTCCATTGACTGATTAATGGACAAAGAAGAGGTGGGATATATGTATATTGTATGTATATATTCCATTATATATAATGCAATATTATTCAACCATAAAAAAGAAAGAAATCTAGTCATTTGCAACAATGTTGATAGAACTACAGAGTATTATGCTAAGCAAAATAAGTTAGTCAGAGAAAGACAAATACCATATGATTTCACTCATATGTGAAATTTAAGAAACCAAACAGATGAATGTAGAGGGAAAAAAAGAGATAGAAGCAAACCATGAAATAGCTTCTTTCCAGCGCAATAGCAGAAGATGGCAATTCGTATGTGTGTGTAAGATCACACATTCACATGTATTTTATTGTGTGCGTTGTGTTTTAGAAAACAATGTAAACCACTGTGTTAAAAAAACTCCCTTCTCCCAAATGGCATATTGTCTACTTTTATTTCATTTCTCACATATCTAGAAGCAGCCTTAGAAGCAACTGATTTTTGTCCTTAGAGGTTTTCCTTTTTGTATGTTTGTTTTAACAAGCATTGATTGATATGCCATTGTCTCAATTACTAAGGCATTGCTACCTTTAGTGTATAGGTTGAAAAATAAAGACAGAAAGTTGGAAAGCTGGCAAATAGTGATAACAACCCACAACCACAATAAAATCTCTATGTCCTAAAAAAAAAAATAGCTTCTTAACAATAGAGAGCAAACTGAGGGTTTCTGGAGGGGAAGTGGGTGGGGGGATAGACTAAAAGGATGATGGGTATTAAGGAGGGCACTTGTTGGAGTGCCTGGGTGGCTCAGTCAGTTTAGCATCTGACTCTTGATTTCTGCCCAGGTGATGGTCTCAGGGTCATGGGGTCAAGCCCTAGGTCAGGCTCTACACTCACTGTGGAGTCTACTTGTCCCCCTCCCTCTGCCTCCTCTATTTGTGAGCACAATCTATCTCTGTATTTCTAACTCTATCTCTCAAATAAATAAGTAAATTAAATGTTTAAAAAAAACAGGGCACTTGTGATGAACACTGGGTGATTTTATATATATATATCACTCCATGTTAACTGACTAGAATTTAAATAAAAACCTGAAACAAAAAATAAAAAATAAAAATTTGACCACAAAAGAATGGGGCTGTGAGTCTCCAGTAGGCAGGTTTTCTACAGACAGAACTTTTGCAGAGGATTCAAGTCTGAAATGCCAGTTCATTGAAGAAATGACAATTACCAGAATAGTTGAAATTTCAAATTCAGATTATTTTTTCTTTTGTCCTTTTTTAAAGAGAAGGATACTGCTTAGGTAATCATTGATATGGCCAAGTGTTTGGACAGTTAACACAGAATAAAAATAAGAGTGTTTCTCAGATTGACTCAGAGATCTTCAGATTTTATGAGTTATGGCTTTTAGACTACTTGACTTGGTAATTCTTATGCACAAATATTTCATGAAAATTTTAAGATTGTTTATTCTATTTCTCTGAAAAATCCCATTGGATTTTTGATAGGGATTACATTAATTTCAGGATTGTTTTGGACAGTTTAACAATATTAATTCTTCCAGTCCATGAGCATGAAATGTATTTCCATTTATTTGTATCTACTGCAATTTCTTTCATTAATGTCCTTCATTTCAAGATGAAATATTTTTAATTATTTCAATTAATTATTAAATTAAAAGTCTCTTCAATAAATGGTGCTGGGAAAATTGTACAACTATATACAGAAGAATGAAACCTGACCATTCTCTTACACCATACACAAAGATAAACTCAAAATGGATGAAAGACCTCAATGTGAGATAGGAATCCATCAAAATCCTAGAGGATTTTAGCCATTCTGACTGGTGTAAGGTGGAAGATGTGGTATATATATACAATGGAATACTATGCAGCTATCAAAAGAAATGAAATCTTGCCGTTTGCAACGACATGGATGGAACTGGAGGGTATTATGCTGAGCGAAATAAGTCAATCAGAGAAAGACAATTATCATATGATCTCTCTGATATGAGGAACTTGAGGGGCAGGGTGGGGGGTCGTGGGGGGTAGGGAGGGAAAAATAATGAAACAAGATGGGATGGGGAAGGA
>LNAC01001529.1:118192-149345 GCA_002007465.1 Ailurus styani | reverse complement strand
ATCCTAGAGGAGAACATAGGCATTAACCTCTTCAATGTCGGACACAGCAACTTCTTTCAAGACATGTCTCCAAAGGCAGTGGAAACAAAAGCAAAAATGAACTTTTGGGACTTCATCAAGATAAAAACCTTCTGAACAGCAAAGGAAACAATCAACAAAACAAAGAGGCAACCCAGAGAATGGGAGAAGATATTTGCAAATGACACTACAAAGGGCTAATATCCAAGATCTATAAAGAACTTCTCAAACTCAACACCCAAAAAACAAGTCAAAAAATGGGCAGAAGACATGAACAAACACTTCTCCAAAGAAGATATACAAATGGTTAACAGACACATAAAAAATGTTCATCATTATTAGCCATTAGGGAAATTCAAATCAAAACCACATTGAGATATGACCTTATACCAGTTAGAATGGCAAAAAAATTGACAAGGCAAGAAACAACAAATGTTGGAGAAGTTGTGGAGAAAGGGGAAACCTCTTACACTGTTGGTAGGAATGTAAGTTGGTTCAGCCAGTTTGGAAAACAGTGTGGAGCTACCCTATAACCCAGGAATTGTACTCCTGGGTATTTACCCCAAAGATACAGATGTACTGAAAAGAAGGGCCATATGCACCCCAATGTCCATAGCAGCAATGTCCACAATAACAAAGCTGTGGAAAGAGCTGAGATGCCCTTCAACAGATGAATGGATAAAGAAGATGTGGTCTGTATACACAATGGAATATTACTCAGCCATCAGGAAGGATGAATACCCAACTTTTGCATCAACTTGGATGGGGCTGGAGGAGATCGTGCTAAGTGAAATAAGTCAAGCAGAGAAAGGCAATTATCATATGGTTTTACTTATTTTTGGAACATAAGGAATAGCATGGAGGACATTAGGAGAAGGAAGGGAAAAATGAAAGGGGGGAATTGGAGTGGGGGATGAACCATGAGAGACTATGGAGTCCAGGAAAGAACCTGAGGGTTTTAGAAGGGAGGGAGATGTGGGGTTGGATGAGCCCAGTGATGGGTATTAAGGATGGCACAGATTGCATGGAACACTGGGTGTTATAAGCAAACAATGAATCATGAACACTACATCAAAAACTGAGGATGTACTGTCTGGTGACTAACATAACAATAAAAAATATTTTAAATTATTTTAATTATTTATTAAATTAATATTTAATTATAATTATTTTTATATTGTTTTAATTTGATAGTTTAATCAATTGCTTAATTAATTCAAATATGTTGAATTAAATATTTTAAAAGTTAATTTAAGAATGTGTTTTTTATTTAAGATGAAACGGGAAACTAGACCAAAATCCATGTAGAGGTTAATGAATTAAGACTGTAAAGTAAATACCCTTGTAACAACCACCCAGGTAAAAAAATAGGCTTTCACAGTAACCCCAAAAGCCATTTCACAGGCCTCAAACCACAGCACCTCCTTTCCTCTAAATGTGACTCTGCTGACTTTTTGTAGTAGGAACCTCCTTGTATTTCTTCATGATTTTACTATCCAAGTGTGTACACTTAGTGAAGTATCACATGTATTTTGCTAACCTGCTTTGTTATTTAATTTTCTTTCCATCTAGAGATCATTTTTCTATCCATTCCTTTCTTTTACTTTCTTTCTTCCTTTCTTTTTCTTTTTTTTCTTTCTTTGTCCTTCCTTCCTTCCCCTCTTTCTTTTTTTTTTTTTAAGTTTTTATTTATTTATTTGACACAGAGAGAGAGATCACAAGTAGGCAGAGAGGCAGGCAGAGAGAGAGGAGGAAGCAGGCTCCCTGCTGAGCAGAGAGCCCAATGCGGGGTTCTATCCCAGGACCCTGAGATCATGACCTGAGCGGAAGGCAGAGGCTCTAACCCGCTGAGCCACCCAGGAGCCCTTCTTCCCTTCTTTCTTTTCTTTCTTCTCTCTCTCTTTCTCTTCTTTCCTTTCCATTTATCTATTGAAGAATTAGTACTTTTACCTGTAGATTTTCTTATTGCCTGGATTTCAAACTCATTGTGCAGCCCAGCAGATTTCCCTGCCCTATTTTCTGCAAACTAACAGCTGGATCTAGAAATTTAGACAGACTCAGGTCCAATCCTTTTGACGAAACTATAGGTTGTGTTGTGTCTTTTCACCAAGAAGCACAATATAACTGGCTTTTGCTCTTTTGATCTCACCAAGGGAATGATACTAAGTGCCTAGATCCCTAAGTTGCTGGAGTACTGTAAAAAGCTAATATACTTATTTTGTCATTTTGTTTTCATTTATTCTTTTAGATTTATTAAGGTACATTTTATGGCCCAAAATATGGTTTATCATGATATATGTCCTGCATAAGCTTGTGAAGATTGTGTATTCTGCTATAATTAGAAGTATTCTATAAATGTCAATTAGATCCAATTGATTGATGCTGCTATTCAGTTTAACTATATCCTTACTGATTTTCTGCCTGCTGGATCTCCAATTACTGATAGAAGGGTGTTAAGGTCTTCAGTGAGAATAGTGGATTTATCTGTTTCGCCTTGGAGCTCTCTCGGGTTTTGCATCATATATTTTGACACTGTTGTTAGATACACACTAAGGATTGTGATGTCTTCTTGGTGAATTAATCACTTTATTATGAGGTAATGCCTCTTTTTATTGTAGATAATTGTCCTTGCTCTGAAGTCTGATTTGTCTGAAATTCATATAGCTACTCCAGCTTCTTTCTGATCAGGGGTATACTATGGTCTATCTTTCTCTACATCTTTATATTTATCCTGTATCTTTATATTTAAGATGGGTTTCTTATAAACAATATATAGTTGGGTCTTGTTTTCTGATCCTGACCCAGATTTCTGATCTGATACTCTCTGTCTTTTAATTGGTGTATTTAGATCACTGAAGTTTAAAGTGATAATTGATAAACTTGGAATTCTATCTACCATATCTGTTACTGTTTTCTATTTATTGCTCTTGTTTTTGTTTTTGTCTGCCATACGTATACTGGCTCTTCCAATTTTAACTGATAATTTTATACAATTCATCCATTTCTCCTTGGAGCTCTCAGTTTTTGCATCATATACTTCAATTTCTCTTTGTCTGTTAGCATATTAGTTATACTTTTTAAGTGTTTTCTGGGTTGCCCTTAAGTTTACAATATACATTTATGACTAATCCAAGTCCACCTTCAAATACACTATACTTCTCCAAGGGTTTTAGAGAATTCACAATCCCTCCCTCCCGTCCCTTATAAAATTTCTGTCATTTGTTTACTTATGTCTATGCTATAGTCACACAATTAATTGCTACTTACTATAAATACTTTGAGAAAAACTGTTATTAAGAACAAGAAAAATGAAATATTTTATTTTATCCTTGTTTATCCCTTCAGTAATGTTATTTCTTTATGTAGATCCAAGTTTCTAATCTATATCTTTTTCCTTTTCTCTAAAGAACCTCTTCCAACATTTCTTGCAAGACTCCCTCAATTTTTATTCTTCTGTGAAAGCCTTTATTTCTCCTTAACTTTTTAAAAAATTTTCTGATCTTTTAAAATTTTTTTATTATTAACATATAATGTATTATTTGTTTCGGGGGTACAGGTCTGTCATTCATCTGTCTTACACAATTCACAACACTCACCATAGCACATACCCTTCCCAATGTCCATCACGCAGCCACCCCATCCCTTCCACCACCCTCCCCTCCAGCAACCTTCAGTTTGTTTCCTGAGATTAAGAGTTTCTTATGGTTTGTCTCCCTCTCTGGTTTCTTGGTGTTTCATTTTTTCCTCTCTTCCCCTGTAGTCCTCTGCCTTGTTCTCAAATTCCATATATCACTGAGATCATATGATAATAATCTTTCTCTGATTGACTTATTTTGCTTAGCATAACATCCTCTAGTTTCATTCATGTCATTGCAAATGGTAAGATTTCAATTTTTGATGGCTGCGTAATGTTCCATATATATGGATTACACACACACACACACACACACACACACACACACACACAAAACATCTTCTTTATTCATTCATCCGTTGATGGACATCTAGGCTCTTTCCATAGTTTGGCTATTGTGGCTATTGTGGACATTGCTGCTATAAGGGGGTGCACGTGCCCCTTCAGATTACTACATTTGTATCTTTGGGGTAAATACTCAGTAGTACAATTGATGGGTCATAGGGTAACTCTATTTTCAACATTTTGAGGAACCTCCATACTGCTTTCCAGAGTGGCTGCACCAGCTTGCATTCCCAGCAACAGTGTAAGAGGGTTCCCCTTTCTCTGCATCCTTGCCAACATCTTGTTAATTTTACATTTTAAACATCCTGACTTGTTAATTTTAGCCATTCTGACTGAGGTGGTATCTCATTGTGGTTTTGACTTGAATTTCCCTGATACCGAGTGATGTTGAGCACTTTTTCATGTGTCTGGATGTCTTCTTTGCAGAAATGTCTGTTCATGTCTTCTTCCCATTTCTTGATTGAATTATTTGTTCTGTGGGTGTTGATAAATTCGTTATAGATTTTGGATAATAGCCCATTATCTGATATGTCATTTGCAAATATCTTCTCCCAACCTGTTGGTTGTCTTTTGGTTTTGTTGACTGTTTCATTTACTGTGCAAAAGCTTTTTATCTTAATGAAGTCCCAATAGTTCATTTTTGCCCTTACTTCCCTTGCCTTTGCTGATGTGTTCAGGAAAAAGTTGCTGTGGCTAAGGTCGAAGAGGTTGCTGCCTGTGTTCTCCTCAAGGATTTTGATGGATTCCTGTCTCACATTGAAGTCTTTCATCCCTTTTGAGTCTGTTTCTTGTGTATGGTGTAAGGAAATGGCCCAGTTTCATTCTTCAGCATGTGGTTGTCCAATTTTCCCAACATCATTTGTTGAAGAGATGATCTTTTCCATTGGATATTCTTTCCTGCTTTGTAGAAGATTAGTTGACCATAGAGTTGAGAGTCAATTTATGAGGGCTCTATTCTGTTCCATTGATCTATGTGTCCTTAACTTTTGAAAGCTAATTACTCTGGATACAGAATTCCAGTTTGATTTTTTTAACACCTTTAATATTTCATTCCACTTTCTTCTTGCATGGTTTCTAAAGAGAAGTTGTTTGTAATTCATATCCTAGCTCTTCTATAGCTAAGGGTGTGTTTGCTTTCTCGTTTGCTTTTTTTCTTGGGCTTCTTTCAAGATTTCTCTTTGTCTTTGAATTTCTGAAGCTTAATTATAATACATCTAGGTGTAAGTTTTTTAGTATTTATCTGTGTGGCATTCTCTGTGGTTTCTGGATCTGTGTTTTAGTATCTGTCATTAATTTTAGAGACTTCTCAGCCATTATTACTTCAATCTTGGTTTCTTTGTTCTTTTTTCCTCCTGATATCCCTGCATATGTTATACATTTTGGAATTGTCTAACAGTTCCTACACATTCTGTTCTGTCTTTTAAAATTCCTTTTTTCTCTTTGTATTTCAGTTTTGGAAGTTTCTACTGACATATTTTTCAAACTTACTGATTCTTTCTTCAACCATGTGTCTAGTTTATTGATGACCCCAAGGCATTCTTCATTTCTGTTACAAGTGTTTTTGTTTCTTGTATTTCCTTTCATTTCTCTCTTACAGTTTCGAACTCTGTGATTATATTACC
Source organism: Ailurus styani (assembly GCA_002007465.1). Classification (NCBI taxonomy): domain Eukaryota; kingdom Metazoa; phylum Chordata; class Mammalia; order Carnivora; family Ailuridae; genus Ailurus; species Ailurus styani. The sequence continues at coordinate 143,726 of LNAC01001529.1, read as the reverse complement.
ATCTGTTCTTGCATATTGTTTACTTTTTCCATTAGAGGCCTTAGTACATTAATCATAGTCATTTATAGTCTAGGTCTGTTTATTCCAATATTTGTGCCATATCTGAATCTGGTTCTAATGCTTGTTCTGTCTCTTCAAACAGTGTTTTTTGTCTTTTAGCATGTCTTGTAATTTGTTGCTGTTGTCATTGAAAGCTAGACATGATGTACTACATAAAATGAGCTGAGGTAAGTAGGCCTTTGTGTGAGGTTTTATGTTTATCAAGTTAGGAGTTAGCTGGCCTTGCTGTTTACTGTAAGACTTAGAGGTTATAATTTCCTCTAGTTTCCTTGTTTTTGTCTTTCCTCTGTCTTTTGGTATCCCTAGGACTTGTTCCTTTTTCTTTTTAAATATTTTAATTTATTTGAGAGAGAGAGTGAGCAAGAGGGGGGGGTGGAGGGGGCACAGAGGGACAAGCTGACTCTCCACTGAGCAGGGAGCCCAATGCAGGGCTTTATCCCAGGACCCCAAAATCATGACCAGAGCTGAAGGCAAACACTTAACTGACTGAGACACCCAGGTGCCCCTAGAGACTTCTTCTTAAGTAAGGTCTGTAATAGGCAGTTCTTACAGTTGTAATCCTCTGTTATTATACAGGGATCCTATTGATGTAGTGACAAGGTGTGAAGGAAGCATTCTATAGTCCTACAATTACATCTCAGTCTTTTGGTGAGCTTGTGCCCCTAGAGTGTTATCTTCACAAGGCTTTTCCATGGTTTCCACATTAGGTGAGACAGAAAAAATAGAATGCCCTGGAGTTCGTTATTTCCCTTCCTTCAAGTCAGTTAGGTTCTGGAAAAACAGTTTCTCCTAAGGCCAAGCCTTTTAAGAAGAACAGAACACTCTCATATTTAAAGGTTGCCTTTCTCTGCTGAAACCACAAGGGGATTATTCTCCAATTCTCACTGTGAGAACCTGGCATGTCTCCTGGAAGTAAAACTCATGAATGTGTGGGTTCTCTATCTTAAACTAGGCCTTCTGAAGGTTTTTTTTTAATGAGGTATAATTGACATACGATATTATGTTAGTTTCAGGTACACAACATAGTGATTGTAACATTGCAAAATGATCACCACAATAAGTCTAACATACAAAATTAATACAATACAAAATTATCATACAAAATTAATACAATATTATTGACTATATTCCTCATATTGTATATTACGTACTCATAATTTTTTTATTTAATAACTTGGAGTTTGTACTTCTTGATCCCCTTCACCTGTTTTACACTCCAACAATCCCCTTCCTTCTGGAAACCACCAATCTCTTCTCTGTATCTGTGAGACTGGGTTTTCTTTTATTTATTTTGTTTTTCAGATTCCACATGAGATCATGTGGTATTTGTCTTTCTCTGACTTCTTTCTCTTAGCATTATACCCTCAGAGTCCATCTATGTTGTTGCAAGTGGCAATTTTTCATTTTTTATGGTGATTAATATTCCACTCTACATACATACCACATCTTCTTTATTCATTCATCCATTGATGAACACATAGGTTGTTTCTATATTTGGGGTATTGTAAATACTGCTGCAATGCACAGAAGGGTGCATATATCTTTTCAAAATTAGTGGTTTTGTTTTCTTTGGAGTGATGCTCAGTAGTGGTATTGTTGGATCATATGGTAATTCTATTTTTACTTTGTTGAGGAACATCCAGACTATTCTGCACAGTGGCTTCACTGGTCTACATTCCCACTAACAATGCATAGGGTTCCCTTTTCTTCACATCCTCAAGAACACTTGTTATTTCTTGCCATTTTGATACTAGCCATCCTGACAGATATAAGATGATAAATATGTCATTGTGGTTTTAATTTCCATTTTCAATAGTGATGTTGAGCATCTCTTCATGTGCCTGTTGGCCTTCTGTATGTCTTCTTTGGAAAAATGGCTCTTCCAATCCTTTGCCCATTTTGTAATTGGATTGTTTTTCTGTTTGTTTATGTGTTGTTGAGTTGAGTGAGCTTTATATATATTTTAGACATTAACACATTATTGGATGTATAATTTGCATATACTTTCACCAATTCAGTAGGGTGTCTTTTCATTTTGTTTATAGATTCCCTCTCTGTGCAGAAGCTTTTTAGTTCAATGTAGTCTTATTTACTTTTGCTTTTGTTTCCCTTGTCTTTGGAGTCATATCCAAAAAATAATGCTACAATTATGTCAAGGAGTCAATCATGTATATTTCTTCTGGGAGTTCTATGGCTTCAGGTCTTACATTTAAGTGTTCAAGTCATGTTGAGTTAATTTTTGTATATTATTTAAAATAGTGGTCCAGTGTCATTCTTTTGAATATTGCTATCCAGTTTTCCCAACATTTATTAAAGACACTGTCCTTTCCCCACTGTATCTTCTTGGTCCCTTTGCCACAAATTGATTGACCATTGAGTTGTCTTCCACCTAGTGGATCTGTTCTGCTTCATCCAGTTTGCTGTTCAACCCTAGTGTATTATTCTGTTTAGTTATGACATTCTTCAGCTCTGTGACTTCTGCTTGGTACTTCTCATATTTTCTATCTCTTTGTTGAAGTTCTCACTGTGTTCATCCAATATTCTCCTGAGTTTGATGAACAACTCTATGATGATTATTTTGAATTATTTATTAGATAGATTACTTATCTCTCTATTATTAAGGTACTTTTCCTGAAATGTTCTCCTGTGCTCTCATTCAGAACATATTTCTCTGTTTCTTCATTTGCTTGACTTTCTGAGTTTGTTTCTATGGATTAGGCAAAACAGCTACCTTTGTTAGTCTTGAGGGAGTCTTGGCCTTGTGTGAAAATGAAAATGAAACTTCTTGTTCAAATTTACTCTAGCTCTTTGTTGTCTTTTGTACCTTTATGATTTTGTAAGCCCCCAGATTTATTCTTGATATATCTCTATTATTGAGGTTGTGCACAGACTTGTCAGTGTTTCAAATGAAAGAATCTTATTAATACCTCATTTTAGGAAGAAACTTTTAAGGTATACAAATATGTACAGTTCTGTAGGGCCATAATCCTTGCTGGCCTCCAGCCCAGGAAATCTGGAGATGTCCCTTGGGTGAGAGCTGCAAATATTGGGGTTCCAGATGAGTGTATAAGTTTCTTTCTGGGAGGTTTCATTGAGTTGTAACAAGGCCAAGGTGGTATAGAAGGATGGTGGTTCCCTGCTTGCATTCCCTGGGAGTGCCTAGATGTATGGGAAATTTGAAGCCTATCCCTCAGACTGAAGCTCCAAGCTAAGTAAATAGGCCTTTTTCACAGATAGACTGGGGCTGTGTTTCAATCTGCTGTTTGTGCAGTGCCTTAATGGTAGTGGCCTTCCAATAACTGGCTTTTTTTTTTTTAAAGATTTTATTTATTCATTTGACACAGAGAGAGAGATTACAAGTAGGCAGAGAGGCAGGCAGAGAGAGAGGAGAGAGGAGGAAGCAGGCTCCCCGCTGAGCAGAGAGCCCGATGCGGGCCTCAATCCCAGGACCCTGGGATCATGACCTGAGCCGAAGGCAGCGGCCCCAACCCACTGAGCCACCCAGGTGCCCAATAACTGGCTTTTTGATTAGTACATTCATGTGAAGTTCAGGAATGCCAGGACCCTTGGCTACCAAGATCAGGCAATCAAGGAGTGTCCTCTCTGTGAATTGCACATGCTTTAGCTAGGCAGCTGGTGAGTGTAGGGGGCAGGGCATAGTCACTGGCTTCAGAAAGGTACAATAAAATGCCTTGACTGTGCATGTTCACAGGGTTTGGGAATGCAGAGCAGGGCAGTACCTTGTCTGTGTGCATATGCCAGCTATAGGCCAAGAGTGGGAGAATACCACACCATTCATGTTTGCCATCTATAGCCAGTAAGGTAAGTATCACAATCACATGTGATTACAGACTTTAGGGAGCAGGAGAATGCCATGACAGTTTGTGGTCACCTGCCTCAATCAGGGAGTGGGAGAGTATAGCAACCACCATGCTATGTGGGTTCAACAAGACACTGAGATAGTGCCATAACCACTTGCCCCCACTGGTCTTAGCAAAGCAGCAGGAGGGTGCTGCATCCAATCTCATCCATCTGTTAGCAAGGGTAGGTTAGAGTGCAAAAATGGCATGGGCAAGCACTTCCATCTCTGGAGAGAATTTCAACTTCTCCTGCCCCTCCATCATACACTTTTAGACTAGCAAATGAATCTCTTCACTTTTAGTCTAGGCACTTTTCAAGTGTCTGTTTCATCTCTGGGTCTTGGGGTGAATGAGACCATATATAAGTCTCTTAAAGGTGAAATCTGTTTTCTGTAGCACTTTGGGTTCTTGGACATCAGTCTCATTGGTTTTTCTAAGCTAGATGTTTTGGGGGCTTGTCTCTTGCACAGTTCCCAGGGGCTGGTGTCTGATGTGGAGCACCAACCCCTTGCTCATCTGTAGGAGGGCCAAATTGGTGACATCTGTCTTTATTGTCTGTCCCCATGTCCAGAGTGGAGTTTGGGGATACTGTGTTTCTGCTTCTTCTTGGTGTGGTTATTTTAGCCTTTGTTGTGAAGAAGCAGTTTCATGTAGTTTTCAGATGCTTTTCAGAGGCAAATGATTTCTATGTAGCTGTAGATTTGGTGTGTCTGTAGGATGAGGTGAGTTTAGGATCCTCCTACACTACCATCTGGTAGAAGTCCTCCCTCCTGGAGTTTTTAACTTTCAGGCTTGTCTACACTGAGCTTCCTACAATTCATTAATTACCATTTAAAATTTTCTATCCTGGTTTTGGCTCCAGGGGCAGTTTCTCCTCCTGGATTTCTGTCGTCACGTTGTGATTCTACATATTTGCCTGTTTGTCTCAGCAGTTTGGGGAGTAAAAGCTTTCCCTGTGACCTTATTTTCTAATGAATTTAATAAGAGTTGCTGATTTTCAGTTTGTTCTATTTTTTTTTCTTGTTATGAAGAGCAAAGCAATGGCTTCCAAGCTCCTTTCATGCCAGATTGACCGGAAGCTGGGAGTCTCGTTTTCATTTATTAGAATACTTTTTTAAGGAGACATTTTCTCCAATTGCTACTTAGTTACTCAGAGGGTATAGCTGATATAAGAAAAGCAAAATAAACACTTACTTTTTTAAATTTTTATTTACTTAGATTTCCAAATAGTTGTTTCCCTATCATTCAAATAAAGTGACCTAATGGTAATTTTGAGTTAATTTGAGACTCAGACAGATGTTGCAAAATCAGAAGAACATTACAGTACAACCATTATCCAGCTTCCATTTGTGTTAATGACTTACATAAGCATAAACATTTATCAAAACTAAGAAATTAATGTAGGTAAAAACTAATAACTGAGGTAAATTTGATTGGATTTCACCTAGTTTTTCCAGTAATGACTTTTTCTGTTCCAGATGCCCCTAGAACATCACATTGCATATAGTTGTCATGCTTCTTTAGTCTTCTCTAGTTTGGAATAATTTGTCCATTTATCCTTGTCCTTCAGAACCTAGAAACTTGACATTCTTTTGAAAAGTACTGGATAGATATTTTGTAGAGTGTACCTCAATTTCGACTTTTCTGATATCTTCTCATGATTATATTGAGGTTATTAATTAATGAGAAAGATACCACCAAGTGGTGTGCCCTTCTAGAACAGGGGATCAGTGGATGCATGATGTCAATTATTATTATTGTTTATATTAACCTTTATCACATGACTAAGATAATATCTACCAGAGATATCCACTATAAACTTACCATTTTCTTCCTTACAATTACTAGCTATTCAGAGACAGATATATTTTTTTTATTATTTTTATTTGCCCCAGGGATACAGGTCAGAGACAGATATTTAGAAAATTATATATTTTGTGCTTAATATTTGCCTGCTATTTATTATTTATTAATGGATTTTGCCTGTGGCAATTATATCTCTAGTATTCTTTTTTTTTTGCCCCAGGGGTACAGGTCTGTGAATCATCAGGCTTACACCTATCACAGCATTCACCAAAGCACAAACCCTTCCCAATGTCCATAACCCATCCACCCTATCCCTACCCTCCCACCCCCCAGTAACCCTCAGTTTGTTTTGTGAGATTAGGAGTCTCTTATGGTTTGTCTCTTTCCCCATCCCATCTTGTTTCATTATTCTTCCCTCCCTACCCCCCACAACCCCCCATCCTACCTCTCAAGTTCCTCATATCAGAGAGATCATATGATATCTCTAGTATTCTAATAGGGATTTTTCTCACTTCTTCTTTTCATTTCTTCTGCATTTACTAATTGGAATTTTTATGTAGGTGAGAGTTATCTCGTCTCTCTTATTTACATATTTACTTATTTATTTATTCAGTTATATATTATATCAATATGGACTCATATTGTGTTTAATTTTTCAGGTTATATTTCAATACTATCATGATTTATTTTTTAACTAAAGTTGACTGTTCTTTGATCATTATTCTTTGGACATTAAGAGCTCTTTTAGATTAGCTTTTTCACTCTAAGATATGTCCCCATCTTTTTTTTGTTTTTATTTTGTTTTCTTGTTTTGTTTTATTTTAATACCTCCCTACTAATTGGCACTAAAAGATATTCTAGGTTCATCATGTATTTTCCCTGCCTGGAGTCAACCACATCTCTAAAGAGCCACATTCCCCTATTGCTGGAGAATGAAATTTATCTAGAAACTAAGATCTCGACACAAAGTGTGGTTAATGCTACCAGAGTGACATAATATCCAATTTCTCTCAGCAGATAATGAAATAAATGTGTGTATACCAGCTCATGCATATATACATCTATATATCTATATTTTTCTATTTATTTACCTATGTATAATAATTTAAGTAACTGTATATGTATATTACATGTATATTATATTTATATATAACATATGTATATATTTACCTATATAAATGCAAATATATATATTTATATGTCCATGTTGAGCCTCCAACTTCAATGCAGCATCCTAGAATTCATTCTAGACTTCCCTCTTGCCTTATCTGTGATTTCTTTCTCCCACAGTGAGAAACTTAGTCCTCATTCTCTATAATATATTTACTTATTTTTTCAACACTAGTGCATAAAGTAGTTTCAGAATTTTTAACCCAATCCTTCTGGTAAACAAATATGTCAACAAGAGTACAGTTTATTTTTGTTCTTTTTTTTTTTTTGGTTCTTTTTGTCTTTACCCATACAGTACCCAGTCAAAACAAGGCTTTTTGAACTTAGGTATGCATTTTTCTTCCTTTTTCACTTAGTGTGCTTATGTAATTCATTAATAATGTGGTTTAATTCATTTATCATAGTCTGGAGTCGACCTTCCCCTATGTCTTGGCTGATTTTTGAATATTACATGAATAAAATTCACTTTTTATGGAAATAGTTCTATAGATTTTGACAAATGATGTCTCCTGCCAACCACCAGATTTTCATATCAACTGTTTAATATCAGTTTCCTATCTCAAAAGCTCCTCTTTGCTACTCTCATATGTATGATCTCTATTCCAGTACAACATAATTTCTGAAATGCTTTAATTTTCTATAGTTTTATGTAGTTTCTGTAATTTTCTATAGTTTTGCTTTTTCCAGTGTTACATAAGTTGAATTACACAATAGGTCATTTATTTAATCTTTCTTACTTCACTTAGCAAAATGCATTTAAGAATCAGCCATAATTCTGTATGCATGAGTGGTTTGTTTCTTTTCATTGTTAAAAAGTGCTATGCTAGATGGATTTATTATAGTTTAATTATATGTTCACCATTTCAAGGACATTCATATACAAGCTTTTTGTGAAAAAAAATTCATTTCTCTTTAATAGATACATAGAAGTAAGACTTAGGGTCATGGGGTATGTAAGATTAATTTTATGCAAAATTGACCAATTATCCTTTTCAATTCAGGCACAGAGATAGACATGCAGAAAAAAAATAAATAGGAGCCAATTTCAGCAAGCAATCTGGTCTTGTCAGCCTCTTTGTCCCTACAAAGACTCTTCTTCTTCTCCCAGATATACCAAGGAAGGGAAGGTGCCATATAAACATGGAATTTCCTTCCCTTACCAAAAATACCTGAATTCCCTACCTGGAGAAATATCTTCTGTCCCTAAGATATCACCAGCAGACCACAGTGGAACACTCAGAGCACCAAACAAACCAAACAGATGAAAGTAACACTGTGAATTCTCTGAACATTAAACTGTCATTGTAACTACAACCCATAAAAGTAGACTGGACCCACATGCTAAAACCATACAGTGTGATAGCATGGCTACTAAGATAAAAGATTTAAATAGAAGTCAGTGCATCCTAATCTAATAGACAAAATAGCCAAAATACAGTTGAAAGTCACCTGTCATATGAAGAACGACCTTGAATGAAACAAAGACAAACAACTGACACCAACAGCAAAGTGAATCAGATGTTGGAATTATTTGACAAGAATTTTTAAAGCAGTTGTCATAAAAACCCTTCAACAACCAATCACAGTTTCTTGAAAGGAAAAGAATTTTTCAACAAAGAAACCAAGGCTATAAAATATAACCAAATGGAAATTATAGAACAGAAAAATACAGTTAAGGTGGGGAAAAAAGTCCTCGCCGGATAAACTCAATAATAAAATGGAAATTACAGGGAAGATAATCAGTGAACTTGAAAACATTCCAATAAAATTCACCAAATCTGAATAAACAGAGAAAAAATATGCTGAAGGAAAATAAACAGAGACACAGAGATCTATAGGAAAATAACAAAAAATACAACAATCATACCATCAAAGTCCCAGAAGAGAGGAGAAAGATAGTGGAGCAGAAAGAGCATTTGAAGAAAAAAATGGCTGAAAATTTCTGAAGTTTGGCAAAAAATAAAAACCTACAGTTCCAAAAAGTTGAGAAAACCCAAATGAAATAAAACCAAGATACATTTTAATGATGTTCTAAAAATTAAAGAAAAAGATAAAAATCTTGAAAACAGACAGAGAATACATTATCAATGGGAAAACACCAATCAACACAATTCTCATCAGAGCCCAAATCATGGAGGGAGAAGGAAGCAACAAAGTATTTTTCAAATGCTAAAAGAAAGGAACTGTCAACCAAGAAATCTGTATCTGATGAAACTATTCTTCAGGAGGAAAGAGAAAATGAAAACCCTCAAATGAGAGGAAAAATAAGAAACTGGTACTTGAAGACCTACCCATAAAAACTAACTAAAGGAAGTTCTTCAAATAGGAAGAGTTACTGAACTCTTATGAAGGTATTTTGGATCATCAGTAAGGAACAAAGAACAAGAAAAAAACAAAACAAAACAAAAATGTAGATATATATCAGACTATTCTTTTCCTTATGGGTTTTGTACATTTTATTTAATGATTGAAACAAAAATTATAACACCATCTAACTTTTCAGATGATGATATTTAAAAATGGAGCTGATAAAAGGACCTTTAATGCAATCGATGTTTCCAAACAACACTAAGTGCTCAACTGTTGAAAACCAATAGACTGTGATAAGTCATGTATACACCTATTGTATTACCCAGAGAGACTAGAATGAAAAATATACAACAGAATACACTCAAAAGAACTATAGATACAGCAAGAAAGAATCCTAAAAAATATTCATATAATAAACAAGAAAGCAAGAAAAGACACAAAGCAATGAGAACCAGAGGAAACAGAGAACAAATTTTTAAAATGGCAGACTTGATATCTAACATCAATAATTACCTTGTATAGAAATGATATAAATATTCCAAAGAAAAGACAGAAATTGTCAGACTGAATTTTTTAAAAAGCATGGTCCAACTATAAACTTCATACAGGAAACTCACTTCAAATTCAATGACATAGGGAGGTGGAAAATGAAAGGAGAGAAAAAAATATATAACATATAAATGTTAGTATTCTTTTAAAAGAAAATCAGGATTGGGTTATTAATATCTAATAAAGTGGACTTCAAAGCAAAGAAAAGAACCAGAGACATAGAAGAACACGTCAAAATGATCAAAGGATCAATTTGCAAGGAAGACATAATGAGTTTAATTGTGTCCGTAGCAAACCACAGAACATTACAATACTTGAAGCAAAAACTGATAAAGGTGACAGAAGAAATATAGAAATGCAAAATAATAGGTGGAGGTTTCAAACCCTCACCTCAGCAACTGTTGTAACTACTAGACATAAAACAGTAAGAATATACAAGGTCTGAACCACACAGACTAACAGAATGTGACTGACATACATAGAACACTCCACCAAACAATAGAACAATACATATTTTTTTCCAATCACTCTTTGAAGTTTCAACAAGAAAAATCATATCCCAGGCCAAAATTAAACCTCAACAAATACAACAGTTTTGAAATCATACACAGTTGTATTCAACAACCATAACAGACTCAAACTAGAAGTCAATAATAGAAAAACAACAAGAAAACCTCTATATTTGTGGAAAGTAAACAACATGCTAAATAATCCATGGTCAAGGAGGAGGTCTAAAAAAACATTTGAAAATACATAGAACTGATACGAGGAACTTGAGGGGCAGGGCAGGGGATCATGGGGGGTATGGAGGGAAAAATAATGAAACAAGATGGGATCAAACCATAATAGATTCTTAATCTCATGAAACAAACTGAGGGTTACTAGGGGGTGGGAGGGTAGGGATAGGGTGGATGGGTTATGGACATTGGGGAGGGTTTGTGCTATGGTGAGTGCTGTGAAAGGTGTAAGCCTGATGATTCACAGACCTGTACCCCTGGGACAAATAATAAAAAGAAGAAGAAGAAGAAGAAAATACATAGAACTGGAGGGAGGGGCAAGATGGTGGAGAAGTGGGAGTCCCTGTTTCAATGGGTCCCCTGAAGTGAGCTAAATACCTACCAGAACACTCTGAGCACCCATGAAATCAGCCTGAGAAGTAAGATTATACACTTCTGGATCTCTACGGGAACAGGAGATCATCCGCAGAGAGGAAAAGTGAAGTGGGAGTGCTTGGACTGATATAGGAGGATAAACGGAAGGGGAGGGAGCCACCAGAAGTAACACACTGGAAAGTAATACCCCAATACAAAAGTGCCCTGTGTTTGGGAACCACCATTAACTTGGAGTCTGGTTAAAAGCACTCAAAAAGAGCAAAAGGTCTTAAGGGGCAACTGATGGAATCGGGCAGCCACTAGCAGGGTCCTAAGCACATAGTCCCAGGATGGTCACACCCTGCGACTACCTGTGCCTGAGAGAGCCCAGCGGGGGCCCCAGTCTATGGTCCCTGGGCCCGTGGCTTTCTGCTGCCTGGGTTGAGTGCACCCTATTCGCGCTTGAGAGAACTTGTGGGCTCCATCAGCAGTGCAGAAGTCTCTGAATCCACAGCCATCTGCGACTTGCAATGCTGCTGGGTCATGGGCGTGGACCCCAGACAGCAGTCCCAACAGCCGCCAGCATCGGGCTCCCTGGAACCAAGATCTCTTGCAGTCATGGTGGCACAGGGGTGCAGAGACAAGTGGGGGCTTCAAGCAACCACTGAGATGATGGCTGGGAGTGCTCACCACCTGTGGGAGGTTGCCTTGTTCAGTGGAGATTGCAGAGGGGGAGCTGTGTATTCTGGACCATCCAGAGGGGAGCAGACTGAGGCTTCTCTCTGAGACAAAGGACTGGGTGCAGAGTTTTTGTTTTTTTTTTCCACTAGCCCTCTGAAAAGCCTCAAAAAGCCACCCAAGAACAAAAACCTCCAGAGAACAAAAACCTGAAAAACCAGTTTCCAAGGAGCCCAGTCCCTCGATAGGGGGCAGGGCCATTCAGGCCAAGCAAGACTGAAAAACAAAGTGCCCAGTCCCCTCCCCCAGAAGACAAGCCAAAAGAACAAGAGGACAATAACCACAGGGTCCCCATGAAACTGTAAAACCACAACATCAGGGGAAAACAATATATTAAGCTCCTGGTATAGCCCCCAAACCTGTATATTTCATAGAAACAACTTTTTTTAATTTATTCTCACAATTCTTCTTTTATTTTTTAACCTACTTACCATTACAACTAGATATTTAATACAACATATTTCACAATAATTTTTAACATGAACTTTTTTCATACATATACCTGGGTTTCTCTTTCTTTTTCTAATTTTCTTTTTAATACATATAGATATAAGCTTCAAGTTAATCTTTTTCCCTATTCAATACTACCCCTATATATAAGCCAGTTCTAATTTCCCTGTATCTCTGGAAAATTGAGTCCTTTAACATATATAGCAAGACACACCCAGGAAGTACCGAAATAACCACATTCACATCTTATTTCTCTGTCAGTGTTTCTGTGTATTTGTTTTTGTTTTTGTACCATATAAATCTTATTCTTGGAGTTCATTTTGACTGGGTTTTTCTTCTTTGTTCTTTCCTGTCTCTTACTCTTGTCGGTCTTTTTATTTGTTCGTTTTTGGTTTATGTACCTTATAAATCCTACTATTGGGACTCATTTTGGCTGGGTTTTTTTTCATTATTTTTCTTCTTTTTCTCTTTCTTTTTTTCTTTTTTCTTTCCTTTTGGTGATGACTTCTGATTGCTCCAAAACTCCAAGGGGCACCTTGACTAGATCGTGATTGATATATTTAGGTACACCTCCCCTCAAGCACCTCTCACCAAAATGACTAGGAGGAGGAACAACCAGCAGAGGACAATTTCAGAGACTGTGACCTCTGCCCCAGAACTATTGGATATTGACATAAACAGTATGTCACAAATGGAATTCAGGGTAAAAATTGTCCAGACAACAGGTAGAATAGAGAAGACCAATAGTGGCAACATAGAATCTCTAAGGGCGGAAGTAAAAGCTGATCTGGCAGAAGTAAAAAATACTATCAAGGAGATTCAATCTAGTCTAAATACTCTAACAGCTAGGATAACTGTGGCAGAAGATCAAATTAGTGATCTAGAAGATAGGCTGATAGAAAAGCAGGATTAGGAGGAGGCCCAGGACAAACAAATTAGAAGCCATAAAAGCAGAATTAGGGAAATAAATGACACCATGAAACGTTCAGAATTATTGGGATCCCTGAGGGGGTGGGGAAAGACAGAAAACCAGAAGATATAGTTGATCAAATTCTGGATGAAAATTTCCCTAATCTGGGGAATGGAACATGTGTTCATGTCCTAGAGGCAGAGAAGACACCCCCCCACACAAGATCAACGAGTCCAGAAAGACGCCCAGACACTTACTTGTGAGACTCACAAAAAATAAATTCAGACAGGAGGTTTTAAAGGCAGCTAGGGGAAAGATATTCCTTACATAGAGAGGAAGGACCATCAGAATAACGTCAATCTGTCCAAAGAAACCTGGCAAGCCATAAAGGTCTGGCAAGACATATTCAGGGCACTAAATGAGAAGAACATGCAGCCAAGAATACTTTATCCAGCAAGGCTGACATTCAGAGTGGATGGACAGATAAAGAGTTTCCAAGAACAGCAAGGTCTAAAAGATTATGTGACCACCAAGCTGGCACTACAGGAAATATTAAGGGGGGGGGTTCTATAAAAGAAGAAAGAATCCAAGAGTGACATAGAACAGAAAGTTACAGAAACAATGTATAGAAACAAGGACTTCACAGGTAACATGATGTCGATAAAAACTTACCTTTCAATATTCACTCTCAATGTGAACTGCCTAAATGCTCCCATAAAAAGGCACAGGGCTGAAGACTGGATAAAATGACAGGACCCATCCATTTGCTGTCTACAAGAGACACATTTTGAACCTAAAGATACATCCAGACTGAAAGTGAAGGGATGGAGAACCATCTTTCATGCCAATGGGCCTCAAAAGAAAGCTGGGGTAGCAACTCTCTTATCAGATAAATTAGATTTTAAGCTAAAGACTGTAGTCAGAGATACAGACGGACACTACGTCATTCTTAAAGGGTCTATCCACCAAGAAGATCTAACAATTGTAAATATTTATGCCCCCAATGTGGGAGCAGCCAACATAAGCCAACTGTTAAACAAAATAAAGAGTCATATTGATATGAATACATGAATTTCAGGAGATCCCAACATGCCCCTCTCAGCAATAGACAGATCATCTAAGCAGAAAATCAACAAAGAAACAAGAGCTTTGAATGACACATTGGATCAGATGGACCTCATTGATATATACAGAACATTCCACCCTAAAACAACAGAATACTCATTTTTCTCAAGTGCACATGGAACTTTCTCCAGAATAGACCACATACTCGGTCACAAATCAGAGCTCAACCAATACCAAAAGATTGAGATTATCTCCTGCACATTCTCAGACCAAAGTGCTTAGAAACTGGAACTCAACCACAAGAAAAAGTTTGGAAGGAATTCAAACACTTGGAAGCTAAAGACTACCCTACTCAAGAATATTTGGATCAGCCAGGAATTCCAAGAAGAACATAAACAATTCTTGGAAACCAATGAGAATGAAAACACATCAGTCCAAAACCTAAGGGATACGGCAAAGGCGGTCCTAAGGGGGAAATAGATAGCCATCCAAGCCTCACTCAAAAAACTGGAAAGATCCCATATACATCAGCTACCTTCACACTTTAAGGAACTGGAAAAGCAACAACAAATTAGGCCAACCCCATGCACAAGAAAGGAAATAATTAAAATTCGAGCAGAGATCAATGAGTTAGAAACCAGAGATACAGTAGAACACATCAATGAAAGTAGAAGCTGGTTCTTTGAAAGAATTAATAAGATCAATAAATCACTGGCCAAACTAATCCAAAAGAAAAGTGAGAGGACTCAAATTAATAAAATTATAAATGAAAGGGGAGAGATCATGACTAACTCCAAGGAAATAGAAACAATCATCAGAAACTGTTCTCAGTAACCCTCAGTTTGTTTTGTGAGATTACTGGGGGGTGGGAGGGTAGGGATAGGGTGGATGGGTTATGGACATTGGGGATGGTTTGTGCTTTGGTGAATGCTGTGAAAGATGTAAGCCTGATGATTCACAGACCTGTACCCCTTGGGCAAAGAATAAAAATAAAATAAAATAAAAAGAAACTGTTCTCAACAGTTATATGCCAATAAGTTAAGCAACTTAGAAGAAATGGATATATTCCTTGAAACCTATAAACTTCCAAGACTGAAACAGGAAAAAATTGACGACCTGAATAGATCAATATCTAGTAATGAGATTGAAGGAGTGATCAAAAACGTCCCAACAAACAAGAGTCCAGGACCTGACGGATTCCCTGGGGAAGTCTACCAAATTCTCCTGAAGATGCTTCAAAAATTAGAAACTGAGAGAAAACTTCCAGACTCTTTCTATGAAGCCAGGATTACCTTGCTCCCAAACCAGGCAAAGACCCATCAAAAAGGAGAATTTCAGACCAATATTCCTGATGAATATGGATGCCAAGATTCCCAACAGGATCCTAGCTAATAGGATCCAACAGTACCTTAAAAAGTTTATCGACCATGACCAAGTGGGATTTATCCCTGGGATGCAAAGGTGGTTCAACATACGCAAATCAATCAATGTGATAGAACGAATCAATAAGAGAAGAAAGGAGAACCACATGGTCCTCTCAATTGATGCAGAAAAAGCATTTGACAAAATATAACATCCATTCCTGATTAAAACTCTTCAAAGTATAGGGATAAAGGGAACATTCCTCAACTTCATAAAATCTATCTATGAAAAACCCACAGCGAATATCATTCTCAATTGGGAAAAACTGACAGCCTTACCATTGAGATCAGGAACATGACAAGGATGCCTATTCTCACCACAGTTGTTCAACGTAGTACTAGAAGTCCTAGCAACAGGGATCAGACAACAAAAAGAAATAAACGGTATTCAAATTGGCAAAGAAAAAGTCAAACTCTCTCTCTTCACAAATAACATGATACTTTATATGGAAAACCCAAAAGACTCCACCCCAAAACTACTAGAAATCATTCAGCAATTCAGTAATGTGGCAGGATACAAAATCAATCCACAAAAATCAGTTACTTTCTTATACACTGGCAATGAAAATATAGAAAGGGAAATTAGAGAATCGATTCCATTTACTTTAGCAACAAGAACCATAAGATACCTTGGAATAATCCTAACCAACAAGGTAGAGGATCTGTACTCGAGGAACTACAGAACACTCATGAAAGAAATTGAAGAAGACACAAAAAGTTGCAAAAGCATTCCATGCTCATGGATTGGAAGAATAAACATTGTTAAAATGTCTGTACTGTCCAGAGCAATCTATACTTTCAATGCCATCCCAATCAAAATTCCACCGGCATTTCTGAAAGTGCTGGAACAAACAATCCTAAAATTTGTATGGGACCAGAAAAGACCCCAAATCGCTAAGTTAATGTTGAAAAAGAAAAACAAAGCTGGGAGCACCACGTTGCCTGATTTCAAGGTTTACTACAAAGCTGTGGTGACAAGACAGCATGGTACTGGCACAAAAACAGATACATAGACCAGTGGAACACAGTGGAGAGTCCAGATATGGACCCTCAACTCGATGGTCAAATAATCTTCAACAAAGCAGGAAAAAATACCATTGAGACAAAGACAGTCTCTTCAATAAATGGTGCTGGGAAGATTGGACAGCTATGTGTAGAAGAATGAAACTCAACCATTCTCTCACACCATACACAAAGATAAACTCAAAATGGATGAAAGACCTCAACATGAGGCAGTAATCTATCAAAATCCTAGAAAAGAACATAGGCAGTAACCTCTTTGACATTGTCCACAGCAACTTCTTTCAAGACATGTCTCCAAAGGCAAAGGAAAAAAAAGTGAAAATGTGCTTTTGGGACTTCACGAAGATAAAAAGCTTCTGCACAGCAAAGGAAACAGTCAACAAAACAAAGAGGCAACCCATGGAATGGGAGAAGATATTTGCAAATGACACTACAGACAAGGGACTGATAACCAAGATCTATACGGGACCCCTCAAGCTCAAGTCCCCAGAAAGAGGATAATCATGTCAAAAATGGGCAGAAGACATGAACAGACAGTTCTCCAAAGAAGACATACAAATGACTGACAGACCCATGAAAAAATTTTCATCATCACCAGCCATCAGGGAAAGTCAAATCAAAACCACATTGAGATATCACCTTACACCAGTTAGAATGGCCAAAATCAACAGGACAGAAAACAACGAGTGTAGGAGAGGATGTGGAAAGAAGGGAACCCTCTTACACTGTTGGTGGGAATGCAAGTTGGTGCAGCCACTTTGGAAAACAGTGTGGAGATTCCTCAAAAAGTTAAAAATAGAGCTGCCCTATGACCCTGCATTTGCACTACTGGGTTTTTACCCCAAAGATACAGATGTACTGAAAAGAAGGGCCATATGTACCACAATGTTCATAGTAGCAATGTCCGCAATTACCAAACTGTGGAAATAGTCGAGATGCCCTTCAACAGACGAATGGATAAAGAAGAAGTGGTCCATATATACAATGGAATATTAGGCAGCCATCAGAAAAGATGAAAACCCAACTTTTGTATCAACATGGATGGTTCTGGAGGAGATTATGCTGAGTGAAATAAGTCAAACAGAGAAAGTCAGTTATCATATGCTTTCACTTACTTGTGGAACATAAGGAATAAAATGGAGGACTTTAGGAGATGGAAAGGAAAAGGGAATTGGGGTAAAGAGGAGGGGGAGACAAAAGATGAGAGGCTGTGGACTCTGAGGAACAAACTGAGGGTTATGGAGGGGAGTGAGGAGGAGGATTGGATGAGCCTGGTGGTGGGTATTAAGGAGGGCATGTATTGCATGGCGCACTGGGTGTGGTGCATAAACAATGAATCTTGGATCACTGAAAAAATAAAGTAAAAAAAATTTAAATGCATAGAACTGAAGGAAATCAAAACACATCATATCAAAATAAGTGGGGTGAACCTAAAACAATGCTGAGATCTAAAATCTCTTTATTGTACCTACAGATTGTTTCCTTTATTTACTTCTAGAAGATATAAGTTTTATGATTTATATTTAGGTCTCTGAAGACCNCCTAAAACAATGCTGAGATCTAAAATCTCTTTATTGTACCTACAGATTGTTTCCTTTATTTAATTCTAGAAGATATAAGTTTTATGATTTATATTTAGGTCTCTGAAGACCTATAAATATAAATATAGACCTATTTAGGTCTATATTTAGGTTCATTTGAAGTTAATTTTAAAGATGTTAGATGATGGTCAAGATGCATTTTTCTGAATATGGACAAAATAGTTTTCTAAAAACCATGTATGGAAAACTATCTTTTCTACACAAGTTTGCCCTTGCATTTTAAAGATGTTAGATGATGGTCAAGATGCATTTTTCTGAATATGGACAAAATAGTTTTCTAAAAACCATGTATGGAAAACTATCTTTTCTACACAAGTTTGCCCTTGCATTTTAAAAAAAAAACAGGTAACTGGATGTCAGGAAAGATGACTGACTAGAAGTACCCTACACTTACCTCACTCCATGGATACAACTAGATAACATTCACATAAGTATTAATAACCCAGAAAATGACTGGAAGACTTACAGAAGCAACTCCACAACTAAATGTAGCACACTGAAGAGGGTATAAAGGACAGAGATATGGTAAGGAACTAAGATGAAATCCCAGAAGTGTCGTCCATGGGATGGGAGGACATTATGGAGGTCAAGAGGGAACAGAAACCCTTTATACTGGGGAGCCAGCACAGGAAAAAGAAATCCCTATAACACTTGGCTTTGAAAATCAGAGGGGCCAAATTTTGTGAGTTCTTACAATCAGCAGGACTTAATACCTGGAACTTTAAAAATCAGTGGACTCAGCTCTGGGAGAACCAGGAGGGCAAAAGGAAACAGTTCCTGCCCTTAAAAAGGCAGCACAAAAAACCACCCAAGGATATAGAGCATAGAAGCAGTAGTTTGGAAAATACCTGGGGCATATGAGAGGCGGATTTATTTATTCATCTTAGAGTGTGTGCTGGAGGAACAGAGATCATTGAAACACTCATTCAGGAAAAAGGGAGCTGGCAGACACGATTTCCCTCCTCTGCCTCCCAACATAAACACATGGCTACCTACAGGAAACAGTGCAGCACTGACACTTACTGCCTAACTTGTTAATGCTGTGCATCCTTTCCCCACCCCCCAAAAAGTCCACATGCTTTAGCAGATCCACCCCCTCCAGTCAGGCCTCCCTCAGTCCCAGCAGCTGCAGGTCCAATCCCACAGAATAGAGGCACACAAACCTTGCTAACACCATGGGCCTGCTCTTGTGCACATAGCAAATCTGCCCCCTCCAATACACTCATGGCCAGAGATCATTTGAAGCACTGCCACAAACCTCATAATGTGCCAGCAGCCCCAACAAAGGCCAGCACCACTCCAAAGTTACTCCTGCCCCAGGAATAGGGAAAGATAATCACACAAACCAGTCAAACCATGGCCCCAGCAGTGACCTGGGAGCAGACTGCTGGTCTAACTACAGGTTCTACAAACTAACAAAAGCTTCTTAGGGTAAACACAGGGAAAGCATCTTGCAGTTTGGTGCCATTGCATCTCTGGCAAGTACTTGGTCTGATTAGATTCAAGCTCTGGTGTCCCCAGAGTGGCCCACTAAACCAAAGGGACCAAAAATTGCCCACAAGAGGCAAAGAGAGCCATTGAAGACAATTAGACTGAAGGAAAAAATGCTCAGCCACAACAGTAGGGTACACACATCACATACAGGAGACACCCCTGGTGAACACGGGACACTGTACTGCAGGGCACTACAGGACCCCTTTTTCATAAGCAGGAGACTCAGCTGACTTTCCTAACACAGAGAAACAGACACAGAGAGTTAGACAAGATGAAGGGACAGAGGAATATGGCTTAAATGAAAGAACAGGACAAAATCACATTAAGAGAGCTAAAAAAATGGAGATAAGTAATATGCCTGATAGAGAATTTAAATGGTCATAAAGATACTGGACTAGAGAAAAGAGTGGAGGACCTTAACAAGGAGATAGAAAATTTTTAACAATAACCAGAGATGAAGAGCTTCTAAATGAAATTAAAAATATACTAGATGGAATAAATAGTAGATTAGAGGAATCAGAAGAATGAATCAGCAAATTGGAGGACAGAATAATGAAAAGCAATCAAACTAAGCATGTGATAGAATAAAATAATAATACAAAATAAAAATAAGAGACTCAGTACCACCATCAACCATCATAGCATTCACATCATAGGGATCTCAGAAGGAAATGAAAGAAAAAAGGAAGTTGAAAATTCACTTGAATTATATAGAAATAATAGCTGAAAACTCCCCAAATCTGGGGAAGGAAACAGAAATCCAGATCCAGGAGGCACAGAGGGTCCCCAACAAAATCAACCCAAGGAGGTACACACTGAGACACACAGTAATTATAGTGATAAAAAGTAGTGATAAACAATTTTAAAAGCACCAAGAGAAAAGAAAACAGTTAAATACAAGGAAAATTCCTTAAGTCAATCAGCTAATTTTCAGCAAAAACTTTACAGGCTGGAAGGCAGTGACATGATATATTTAATGTGCTGAATGGAAAAAATCTACAGCCAAGAATACCCTATCTACCAAGGCTATCATTCAAAATAGAAGGAGAAACAAACAGTTTCTCAGACAAACAAAAGTTAAAAGAATTCATCACCACTAGACCAACCCTACAAGAAATGTTAAAAGGGACTCTTAGAATGGAAAGAAAAAACTGCAAGTAGGAGTAAGAAAATTAAGAAGCCCAAAAGCAGTAAAAAGAAGTATATCTGTAAAATTCAGCCAAGAGTCTCACAAAATAAAAATATGTAAAGTATGACAACATGTACCTAAAACATGGAGGGGAGAGAAAAGAATGGGTTCAAAATTAAGCAACCATCAACTTAATATAAGCTGCTAATGCATAAGATGTTAAATATAAATCTAATGGTAACCAAAAATCAAAAGCTGGTAATAGATATGCAAAAAATCTATAAAGATATGCAAGTATATCACTAAAGAAAGCCAGCAAACCAGGACAGAAGAGAGCAAGAGAAGAAGGGAACAGAGAAGGACAAAAACCACCACAAAATAAAGCAACAAAATGACAAAAAAAAAAAACCAACATATCTATCAATAACTACTTTTAATGTAAATGGATTATATGCTCCAATTGAAAGACATAAGGTGATGGAATGGATTAAAAAAAACCCAACACGAGACCCATCTATGTGTTGTCTTCAAGAGATTCATTTCAGAATGAAGGACACCTGCAAATTGAAAATGATGGGATGAAAAAACATTTATCATGCAAATTGATTTGAAAAGAAAGCCTGGATGGCAATATTTATATCAACAAAATAAACATTAAAACAAGAGACAAAGAAGGACACTATAAAATCATAAAGGAGACAATCCAACAAGAAGATATAACAATTGTAAATATTTATGCACTGAACATGGGAGCACACAAATACATAAAGCAATATAAGGTAATAGCAAACATAAGAGAAGTGATCAATGTTAGTACAATAATAGTAGCATCTTTAACACCCCACTTACATCAATAGACTGATCCAAACAGAAAATCAACAGGGAAACACTAGCTTTGAAAGACACACTGGACCAGATGGATTTAAGTGATATATTCGGAAAATTCCATCCTAAAACAGCAGAAAATACATTCCTTTCAAGTTCACATGGAACATTCTCCAGAAAAGATCATATAATAGGCCAGAAAACAAATCTCAACAAATTCAAAAAGATCAATCATACCATGCATCTTTTCTGACCACAATGCTATCAAACTAGAATCAGCCAAAAGAAAGAAACTAGAAAGTGCACAAACACATGGAGTTTAAATAATATGTTACTAACAATGAATGGGTCAATCAAGAAATCAAAAAGGAAATCAGTAAATACATGGATACAAATGAAAATGAAAATACAGGGCGCCTGGGTGGCTCAGTGGGTTAAAGCCGCTGCCTTCGGCTCAGGTCATGATCCCAGGGTCCTGGGATCGAGGCCCACATCGGACTCTCTGCTCAGTGGGGAGCCTGCTTCCTCCTCTCTCCTCTCTCTCTGCCCGCCTCTCTGCCTACTTGTAATCTCTCTCTCTGCATCAAAATGAAAAAATAAAAAATCTTTAAAAAAAAAAAAAAAATAAAAAATCTTTAAAAAAAAAAAATAAATAAAATGAAAATACAGTGGTTAATAACCTTCGGAATACAGCAATAGTAGTTCTAAGAGGGAAGTTTATAGCGATACAGGCCTACCTCAAGAAGCAAGAAAATCTCAAATAAGTGAACTGACCTTACACCTAAAAGAGAAGAACAACAACAAACAAATCCCAAAACCAGTAGAAGGGAGAAAATCATATAGATTAGAGCAGAAATAAGTGAAACTAAACCACCAATGAAACCAGGAGCTGGTTTTTGGAAAAGATCAACAAACTATAAATTGTTTTATTTTTTTAATTCTAGTTAGTTAAGATATAGTGTAATATTGGTTTCAGGAGTAGAATTTAGTGATTCATCACTTACATATAATACCCAGTGCTCATTACACCATGTGACTTCCTTAATACCTATCACCCATTAAGCCCATCCCCTGCTCACCTCCCCTTCAGCAACTCTCAGTTTGCTCTCTATATTTAAGCGTCTTTTATGGTTTACCTCCCTCTCTGAAAATATCAACATACTTGATAAACCTTTATCCACACTCATTGAAAAAAGATAGAGAGAGGCATCGAATAAAATAAAAAAATGAAAGATGAGAAATAAAAACTGACACCACAGAAGCACAAATGAATATGAGAATTTTATGAAAAATTTTATGTTAACAAATTGGACAACCTAGAAAAAATGGATAAATTCCTAGAAAAATAGAACTTCCCAAAACTGATTCAGAAAGCAATAGAAAATTTGAACAGGACAATACAAAGCAATGAAATTGAGTCAGTAATCAAAAACTTGCATCAAACAAAAGTCAAGGAAAAGAAGAATTCATAGGTGAATTCTACCAAACCTTTAAAGAAAAGTTACAGGGTGCCTGGGTAGCTCAGTTGGTTAAGTGACTGCCTTTGGTTCAGGTCATGATCCTGGAATCCCGGGATCGAGTCCCACATTGAGCTCCATAGGGAGTCTGCTTCTCCCTCTGACCTTCTCCCCTCTCATGCTCTCTCGCTCTCTCAAATAAATATATAAAATCTTAAAAAATAAAAAAATAAAGAAGTTAATCCATATTCTTAAATTATTCCAAAAAATAAAAGAGGAAGGAAAGCTTCCAAATTCATTCTATGAGACCAGTATTACTCAGATAGCAAAATTAGATAAAAATACTACAAAAAGAAAAAAAGAGATAACTACAGGCCAATATTTCTAATGAACACAGATGAAATAATCCTTGACAAAATACTAGCAACCCAAATCCAACAATACAATAAAAAGATCATTCATCAGGATTAAGTCGTATTTATTTCAAATATGCAAATATGAGTCACTATTCTCAAATCACTGTGATACAGTACATTAATAAGGGAAAAGATAAGAACCATGTGATCATTTTGATAGATGCAGAAAAAGCATTTGATAAAGTATAACATCCATTCGTGATAAAAACACTTAACAAAGTAGGTTTATAGGGAATATACTTCAAAATAATAAAGGTCATATATGAAAAACTCAGAGAACATCATACTTAATGGGGAAAAAACTGAGAGCCTTTCTTCTAAGGCCAGGAACCACTCAGGGGTGTCCAATTGCACCACTTTTATTCAGCCTAGAACTGAAAGTCCTAACCACAGCAATCCGACATGGGAAAAGTCATCCAAATTAGTAAGGAAGAAGTAAAACTTTCATTATTTACAGGTGACATGATACTATATATAGAAAATCCTAAAGACCACCGGGAAAACTATTAGAACTAATAAATGAATTCAGTAAGGTCACAAGAAACAAAATTAATATACAGAAACCTGCTGCATTTCTATACACTAATAATGAAGCAGCAGAAAGAGAAATAAAGAAAATAACCCCATTTACAATTGCACCAAAAGTAATAAAATACCTAGGAATAAACCCAGGAATAAACTTATCCAAGAAGGTGAAAGACCAAACTCTGAAAACTATAAAATGCTGATGAAAGAATTGAAGACAACACAAACAAATGGAAAGATATTCCATGCTCATAGATTAGAAGAATATTATTAAAATGTCCATACTACCTAAAGCAATCTACAGATTTAATACAATACCTATTAAAATAGCAACAGCATTTTTCACAGAACTATAACCCTAAGTATACCTAAATAATCCTAAAATTTGTGTGGAACCACAAAAGACTCTTTTAAAGCTTAAGCAATATTGGTAAAGAAAATCGAAACTGGAGGTTATCTTGAAATTCCAGATTTCAAGATACATTACACGGCTGTAGTATTCAAAGCAGTATGGCATGTGCACAAAAATAGATAGATCAAGAGAACAGAATAGAAAGTCTAGAAATAAATCCACAATTATCTGGGTTAATATAATATATAATAAACCCACAATTATATGAGTTAAAAGAGAAAAAGTAATTTACGCATTGTTGGCGGGAAAGCAAACTAATGCAGCCACTGTGGAAAACAGTATGGAAGGTCCCCCAAAAATTAAAAATAGAATTACCATATGGTCCGACAATTACACTACTGGGAATTTACCCAAAAAATACAAAAACATTAATTCAAAAGGATATATGCATGCCTATGTTTATATAGCAGTAATATTTACAATAGCCAAATTATGGAAGCCACCCAGGTGTTCATCAATAGATGAATGGATAAAGAAGATGACTGGAGATAGATAGATAGATAGATAGGTAGATAGATAGATAGATAGATAGATAGATAGATGATAGATAGATAGATACATACATACATGCATACATACATACATACATACATAGGTAGATAAACTGGGATATTATTTGCCACAAAAAATAATGTATGTAATTGTAAACCTACATACATTTACACCTAAAAAAAGTATAAATATGCAGGTAATGAAATTTCTAAATTTTACTTTGAGAAAGTATTTTTCCTTCATTTTTGAAATTTATTTTCACTGTGTATAGAATTCTGAATTGATAACATTTTTTCCTAGCACTTTAAAAATGTCGTTTTGTAGTCTTCTAGTTTGCACTGTTTCTAATGAGAAGTCTACTGTAATCCTTGATTTTTCGCAATTCTCTACTTTGTTCTTTATATTTAATGTTTTTTTTGCAGACTATCTTTTAAAATTTCTGTTTTTCCAAAACTGCTAGAACTCATACAGGAATTCAGTAATGTGTCAGAATATAAAATCAATGCACAGAAATCAGTTGCATTTCTATATACCAACAACAAAACAGAAGAAAGAGAAATGAAAGAGTCCATCCCATTTACAATTGCACCCAAAACCATAAGATACCTAGGAATAAACCTAACCAAAGAGGTAAAGAATCTGTATTCAGAAAACTATAAAGTACTCATGAAAGAAATTGAGGAAGACACAAAGAAGTGGAAAAACATTCCATGCTCATGGATGGGTAGAA
>LNAC01001529.1:74045-108633 GCA_002007465.1 Ailurus styani | reverse complement strand
CTTAGCCGTCTTGAACTTGACTTTGACTGGATGGTTTGTTTGTTTGTTTCTCTTGGTCTTCTGGGGGAGGGGCCTGTTGCTATGATTCTCAAGTGTCTCTGCCCGAGGCGGATTCCCACCGCCCTCGCCAGGGGCCAGGCTAAGTAATCAGCTCGGGTTCGCTCTCAGGAGCTTTTGTTCCCTGAACGCTTTCCGTACCTCGTTGGAGGACGGGACTGAAAATGGCGGCTCCCAGTCTCCGACCCGGAGGAGCCGAGAGCCTGGGGCCTCAGCCCTCAGCCCGCCTCAGAGAAAAGCAGTCCCTCCCGTCTCCTGGTCTCCAGCCGCGCTCCAAGCTCACCCCGCCTGTGACCGAGTGTCTCTGTCTCTGGCGTGGCCCCGTTTAGAATCTCTGAACCCAGCGGATTCCTGCAGCTGCGCCCGCACCACTGCTCCCAGAGGAGGAAGGTGAGTCTCCGGGTCTGCCGCCCGTGGGGTCCCCGCTCACAGATCAGTGGCCCAGCTGAGCTTCAGATCCCAGCCCAAGGTAACCCCGAGCTGAGAGACACCTCAGCTCAGCTCCGTCTCTCCCGCCGGCTTCCTTCTGAGACCTGGGAGCTCGGTCGCGCTCAGACACCCCTGGTCTTTTAGTGTCCCCGTGGGTCCTAAGACCGCACTGTCCCTGCAGTGGTTTCACCCCCCGCTTGGTCTCTTGGGCGACGTCCCTCAGTGGAGCCGACTTCTAACAGTTCCAAGTCTGTGCTCCGCTGCTCCTTCCCTTGCCGGCAGCCGGCCCCTCCCCCCGGGATTTATCTTCCTGTCGCCGCAGATTCACTTCTCCGCACGTCCTACCTTCCAGAAAGTGGTCGATTTTCTGTTCCTAGAATTGCTGCTCTTCTTCTCTTCGATCTCCGGTAGAATTTGTAGGTGTTCAGAATGGTTTGATAGCTCTCTGGGTGAATTCCTGGGACCTGATGATAATCGGTCTCCTACTCCTCCGCCATCTTGCCGCTCCTCGAATCTACAGAATTTTCTAATGATTTGGTTATGGGGGTGAAGAAAAGAAGGAAAAATATGGGTACATGGGGTGTGGGCCAGGAAAGTAGGGTATCCTGAGTGCAGTTATGAATCTGTTAGGTTTGGATACCCTGTGGGACATCCAAGCCTCACTTTAGTATCAATCATATGCAGAGTTGGAAGCTCAGAGGAGAGATCTCAACTGGAAATGAGGATTGGAGATGAAAATTAGAATGAGAATAATGGAGATCATCTAGGAAGAGTGCAGAGCTAGTTAAGGAAATATGCAAGGCCCACAGCCCATGGTAAACCAGTTTGTAGAGTGAAGCAGAGCAGGGGAGCCAGTAAGGAGAGTGGTGGCACCATGGGAAGTGCCAGAGAAGAGCTTGTTGAGAAGAAGGTGTGGTCCACCATCTCCAAGGCTGCTAAGGGGCTGAATGAGATGAGGACCACAGGTATCTACTGGATAGGACAGTATGGACCAGGCCTGTGAAAAGAATTTGTGGGAGAGTTCCATCAGCTAAAGGCAACCACTAACAGCATAAAGAAAATGTCTCCTTCAGAATCACTAGATGAAGAAAAGGAGCACAAGAAGTTTTTCTATTGAAAATAGAGAAACTGAAAGAGACAGCCAGGAGGCCAAAAGTAAAAGTATAACAAATGAATGTAATATGATGGTTAGGAGCAGGGCTCTAATTCATGTCTGGCTCATTCTGGGTGAGTTCAGATTCCTGGGCCTCTCTGGATCTCACTGAAGTGGGGCTTTACCTGGGGAGTTGACATGAGATGAAACACACAGTGCTGTGAGGGTTCATAGGAAGTGCTCAGTGACATTAGTTAGTTGACTCTTCTAAGACAGTTTTTACTATACAGGTAAGGTTTGATTTGACTCTAGTGGTAAGATTTGACTCTTGNAGCTCTATTACAAAGCCGTCATCATCAAGACAGTATGGTACTGGCACAAAAACAGACACATAGACCAGTGGAACAGAATAGAGAACCCAAAAATGGACCCTCAACTCTATGGTCAACTAATCTTCGACAAAGCAGGAAAGAATGTCCAGTGGGAAAAAGACAGTCTCTTCAACAAATTGTGTTGTGAAAACAGGTCAGCCACATGCAGAAAAATGAAACTGGATCATTTCCTGACACCACACACAAAAATAGACTCAAAATGGATAAAAGACCTCAATGTGAGAAAGGAATCCATCAAAATCCTCGAGGAGAACACAGGCAGCAACCTCTTCGACCTCAACCGCAGCAACTTCTTCCTAGGAACCTCACCAAAGGCAAGGGAAGCAAGGGCAAAAATGAACTATTGGGACTTCATCAAGATTAAAAGCTTTTGCACAGCAAAGGAAACAGTCAACAAAACCAAAAGACAACTGACAGAATGGGAGAAGATATTTGCAAATGACATATCAGATAAAGGGCTAGTATCCAAAATCTATAAAGAGCTTCTCAAACTCAACACCCATAAAACAAATAACCCAGTCAAGAAATGGGCAGAAGACATGAACAGACATTTCTCCAAAGAAGACATCCAAATGGCCAACAGACACATGAGAAAGTGCTCAACATCACTCGGCATCAGAGAAATACAAATCAAAACCACAGCGAGATACCACCTTACACCAGTCAGAATGGCTAAAATCAACAAGTCAGGAAATGACAGATGTTGGCGAGGTTGCGGAGAAAGGGGAACCCTCCTACACTGTTGGTGGGAATGCAAACTGGTGCAGCCACTCTGGAAAACAGTATGGAGATTCCTCAAAAAGTTGAAAATGGAGCTACCCTACGACCCAGCAATCGCACTACTGGGTATTTATCCTAAAGACACAAAGGTAGTGATCCTCAGGGGCACGTGCACCCGAATGTTTATAGCAGCAATGTCCACAATAGCCAAACTATGGAAAGAACCTAGATGTCCATCAACAGATGAATGGATAAAGAAGAGGTGGTATATATATACAATGGAATACTATGCAGCTATCAAAAGAAACGAAATCTTGCCGTTTGCAACGACATGGATGGAACTGGAGGGTATTATGCTGAGCGAAATAAGTCAATCAGAGAAAGACAATTATCATATGATTTCTCTGATATGAGGAACTTGAGGGGCAGTGTGGGGGGTTGTGGGGGGTAGGGAGGGAAAAATAATGAAACAAGATGGGATGGGGAAGGAGACAAACCATAAGAGACTCCTAATCTCACAAAACAAACTGAGGGTTACTGTGGGGTGGGAGGGTAGGGATAGGGTGGATGGGTTATGGACATTGGAGAGGGTTTGTGCTTTGGTGAATGCTGTGAAAGGTGTAAGTCTGATGATTCACAGACCTGTACCCCTTGGGCAAAGAATAAAAAAAAAAAAAGATTTGACTCTTGCAATTAAAGATAATTCTGAGACAATGGAAAGGTGGGGAGACACCATGCATTCTATGTATTTTAAAATATATTTTTAATATTTTAATATGCATATATTTAAAAATATGTGTGTATTTAGTATAAATACTTAGATATTTTAAATATATAAAACTATATTTAAGCAAGTTAAAATACATATAAATATTATTGTATGTATATAACATTCTTTATTATATATTCTGTTATATATTATATATATTTATTATATTAATAATAAACATATATGATGCATGCCTAAAAAAGATGAAAAGAGAAAGCAAAGGTTTCATCATATATTTTATTCTCCTGAGACCCAGACTCTCTCTGGTAGCTCCTTAGCTTAGAAAATTAAAAACCGGTACATTGGATGGTAAAATTCTAATAAAATCTGTAGTTCAGCTAATGGTGTTGTGTCAAAGTTCTGGTTGTGAAAATTGTACAATTATCAACAATTAGGAGAAGCTCAGTGAAGGATTTATCTGTATGATAAAGATCTGTATGATCTTTGTAACTTTTCAGTAAGTCTAATTCTTCTAAAACAAAAAGTGAAAAAAGAGAATGCAAATATTCTTCTTCTTCCCAAATTTGTTGCTTCTACCACGTGTCTGGTCTCACTGAGAGATGCCATCCTTTTCCCAGCCTCTGAGCTGGCACCCCAAGTGTGTCCCGAATTCCTCCATTCCTGACTGCTTCGAAGTCCTGTCTGTTCTGCCTCAGAGACTTCCATCATGCCCATCCCCCCTCTCTACACAGCCAGGCTCAGTCTCAGCCTCAACCTCAGTCCTGCATTGTTATACAAAATCTTTGACATCCTCTCATTGCTTGTAACCTTTCCCCCCAACTCCCTACTGCTACTGGAGGTCTCTTTCTTTCTTTCTTTCTCTTTCTTTCTTTCTTTCTTTCTTTCTTTCTTTCTTTCTTTCTTTCATTCTTTCTTTCTTTCTTTTTTTAGATTTTATTTATTTATTTGACAGAGAGAGAGAGATCACAAGTAGGCAGAGAGGCAGGCAGAGAGAGAGAGGGAAGCAGGCTCCCTGCCGAGCAGAGAGCCTGATGCGGGACTCCATCCCAGGACCCTGAGATCATGACCTGAGCCGAAGGCAGAGGCTTTAACCCCCTGAGCCACCCAGGCACCCAAGGCAGAGGCTTTAACCCACTGAGCCACCCAGGCACCCTGGAGGTCTCTTTCTTAAACACTGACCATATTCTTTCTCTTTCCACCCTACACTTATCTTCAAAGCATCACACCCCTTGAGGTCCATATGTCTATCTCCCTTCATTTTCCAGCCACTTCTGCCAGGCAACCTGCCTTCCAGTGGCCACTGACCCCTCTGTCTCATGCTCTACCTGGTTTGCCTCAAGCTTCCTTCTAAAGCTTCCTCTTCCCTACCGCTTTCCTCAAATACATCGACCTCCTGGAGGTACCTACTGCTCCTCACTTTACAAGGCATCTACATGCAGACGTATCTTTTTATTGTAGCACCACTGGGAGATTGTTAGTGTCTTGATGCTCATGCCTCCCTCAGCATTATGTTCCAAGAACACAGCTCAGTTCTGGGTACATAACAGATTTGCAAAGGGCTGCTCTTGCATTGAATGTGTGCCAATGCTTCATTTACACCTTGCTTAATCATATTTCAAAAGCCATAGAACTTCATATGAGGTAGAAACAAGCCATTTTCTATCCAGTGAAGTGACTCTACTATTCACTTGTCCCATCCCTCCATCAGCCAACAGAAAATGGCCAAGAATATAAATTGTAATCTACTTAAATGTTCTTTACTTCAGAAAAGGACTCAATTCAATAGTACTTCAGGTTATGTTCTACTTCCTTAACAACATTGGAATCAGTTCAGCTTGCATCTACAGGCTGGAAGGACTGTGAACCTAGGTGCAACCCAGATCACCCAACTCAGCAGCCTATGCAGAACTCGTCTAAGAGAGAGTCCCAGAGGGAAGGAACTTCGCAAAGCCCCTGATGTAGCCCTGTGAGAATTGGCATCCCCAGGACTCACAGCAGGATTCAGAAAGCTGGAAGGCAAGTCCTGTCGCCTTTTCAGCTCAATATAGCTGTGCCTCAGTTAGATTTTTAGTCTCCCTGGCCTCTAGGTTTAAGTCACAAGTGTGAGCTTGAGAACACCACTTCTGGTCCTCTATAATCCTCTGTTACTAATACTGTCCTTTTCTATCTCTAATAGGTAATCAGAAAAACAAAACCCTTGTCTTCAGCCCTATGCACACAACACTAGTACCCACATGTTCACACATGCATAAATGGCAGCCTTTTTCCAAACAACTTTATAGAGTTCCTCAGCTATTAGATTTGACACAAATTGTCTTTATTTTACACATCTTCTCCAGAGAAGGGTTGTTGTCTAGGATGATTGTTTAGGATAGTTGTTCTTGTATGATTATTCTGTTGTCTAGGATGATTGTTCTGCCTAGGATGATCCGACACAACTTTCTGGGATCTGCTTTGGACATTCTCGACTCTTTGTCAACACCTGGGAGAGCACTCAACAGGAAAAAACTCTGGGCTGAAAGCACCGGATACAGTTAACTAAAGAGCTTCAGCACTGTTTCCGAGGGTGCAGTGAGGTTCACATTAGGGGGGATGAGAGCAGCACCCCCTAGATTCACCTGGAGAGTGTAAAAGGTGGCTTTGACACCTTTTAACAGAGAAGGGCTCCCAGTCAAAAGGAAGAAGCTGTGAGCACACAGGAAAGTACATGGAGCATATAGGAGACCAAGTTGGAGTCAGAAGCAATGGCAGTTAGAGAGGCCACCAGCCTCCACTGATGGACATGTATATGTACAAGACCCCTCCCAGAAGTCCTGGAAACACAATCTCAAAGCCTTGTTTTTCTGTAATCCTGGGCTTACCTGAAACGTTCTCATTTCCAGTTTCTGTATGGGCAGAGAACATTCTCTATTGGTAGATGTGAGTATATTTCCCTCGACAGGGATGGTCATGCATGTGCCCCCTGGTGAGAGTCACATGCCACCAAGTGCAGTGACCAAGCTCCCTCTCGGAGTCTAGCATCAGGTAAGGTGGACCCAACAATAGGTTTGCCTGTCCTGGGCTCCCGGATGGGGACACATGGCAGTATTGGTGATTTGGTTGATTTGCACACCTGGGTCTGCAGTCCCCTAAGTGAACTCTTGTGTATCTTTTCTGAACACTGTAAATTGTCACACTTGGATTGGCACACTTGGATTCCAAGCCAGTCACAAATATTGCCACAGAAAGGAGAGGTCTCCAGAAAGAGTGCATATTTGGAAAGCTGCCTCCTTTTCATGGGCTGTTTGCAGGTGATGCTCACAGGGTCCAATTTCATCTCTGACATGCTGATGTGCCACCCTTCAAAGCCCTCTCTGAGCAGACAGCCAGAAAATGCCTCACTATGCCCACTGACTTCATTCAATTTCCTGCTTTTTCTCAGCTAATCTTCAGGCTGTAATTTCTTAATGATTTTTCTAGGGCTGTTCTGCTGATCACTAAAAGCATAGCCAGCCAAGATGTCCTGCATGTCTGTAGCTGAGATTTTGTCAGCATTTCTTCCCTTATTATGAAGCCGCATCATTGTGTCTCTGGCATCCAGCATTTCTCTGAGGTGAGCATTCTTTAACCAGGAATAGGATTTGGTAGGGACGTCAAGGAGCAGGCCATAGCAAAAACCTTGAACATCCAATCCTGAAGAGATCCAGAGCATTTCTGCTCCTTCCATAATGTGTAGGGAGGCAAGGCCTGACTTGGGACCATCTTTATTCCTCTCTCAATTATAATCCAACAGCACAGCCTGGAAGGGATCCATTACACCAGGGCATATCTGGTCTTCAAATCTATGTCCCCTACTCATTTATACTTTTGACACCCCAGCACATCTCTTTCCTTAACCCTTCCTATGTAATATCACCTGGCCATGGTAAGTATTTCCCAAATATATTCATTAATGTCAAACTATGAAACTGTATAAGTGGCTTATCATTGCAATCTGTTCGTGTAGCAATATTTCCAAGTTAATGAGATTATGAGCCTTAGGCTGACATACTACAATCTAATGGTAACCTTTTGAAAAGCTGTGAAAAAAATTTCTTAATATTATTTTTATTTAGCTGGGAAAAAGTCCTCTTGCCTCTCATCCATAAGCAAAAAGTGTCTCAGATAAGAAGACATGGGAATAGCTTTATGAATTCAACATGAATCAGGCAATGGAAGAGCCAGCTAGATATCTGAGCTCTGTAGGGGCTCCCTGTCCCTGCATGCTGGGAGCTCCAGCTACCCTTCCCTCTCTCTCCCTTTCCCTGACCAATCAAGAACCAGGTTTTAAGGAGACTTAACATCCCCATCTGCCTTCCAGTCCTGCTTCACACCGCCTCATCTCTGCAAGTCCAGTGAAATGGCCCAGTAGCAGGTCTCCATTTCCATGGTGATTACGTATAATCTTTGCATATAGACTGGAGAGCATATGACATAAAATCAATCAAGTTACCTAAATACTTAAATCCTTTTATGATCCAAACTCCTACTAAGTCTTCCAGGATCTGGGTCCTATCCACTTTTTCTAACCTTGCCTGTACTAATTCCTCAAATCACTGCCTTTTAAAACCAAATCTAGGGCACCTGGGTGGCTCAGTGGGTTTAAGCTTCTGCCTTCGGCTCAGGTCATGATCCCAGGGTCCTGGGATCGAGGCCCGCATCGGGCTCTCTGCTCTGCAGGGAGCCTGCTTCCTCCTCTCTCTCTGCCTGCCTCTCTGCCTGCTTGTGATCTCTCTCTCTCTGTCAAATAAATAAATAAAATCTTTAAAAAAAAATAAAACCAAATCTACACTGCCATATAAAATCTATAGCTTATCTCATCTCCATACTTTGACACATGCTTCTACTGTTGCCTGGAAAGAAAAATCTTCGTTTATCTGTAAGTCCTTCACCCCAATCAAAATTCAAATCAAGATTATTACCTCTATGAACTACCTGGAAGAATAAAAATACTTCTTTGCATCCATTATGCACTGAATCTTCTGCACCAAATCTTCCACTTACTCAGCATAGACACTTGGGGGCATGGCAGATTTGCACGTTGGTCTCCCCAAACACCATTCAGACACCAATATCAGACACATTTTAAAGTAACTAGTTAAATTCCAAGGTCACAGCACTGTCTGGCACATAGCAGGAACTAAAAAAAAAGTGGTGTTATTCATCTCACTCTCACTTATAAGAGTGTGCTGAATTATAAATTAGATAATTGTTACTCAGTGCAAGTACAAATTAAGGAATACCCCAGACTAGTATAACAAAGAGTGTGAAAGAGCAATCAAACCATTCAGACTAACAAGGAACTCTCCAAAAACCCAACCTGTCCTCTTAGCCTCAGGTACAGATCACAGCACTGAAGATACCTAACCTCACATATATCACCATCAGGATAGATCACAGGACTGAAAGTCCCTGTCCCTCACATGTGTCACCATGAGTACAGGCATACCTCACTTTACTATGTTTCAAGTATTGCACTTTGCAGGTACTGTGTTTTTTGTGTGTGTTTTGTTTTGTTTTGTTTTTATAAATTGAAACTTCAAGACTTCAGTGGAGGAAGTAGCTACAGATGTGGTAGA
The DNA here is from genome assembly GCA_002007465.1 of Ailurus styani. NCBI lineage: Eukaryota > Metazoa > Chordata > Mammalia > Carnivora > Ailuridae > Ailurus > Ailurus styani. Next base: position 99,615 of record LNAC01001529.1, on the reverse strand, counting down.
AATAGCAAAAGAACTAGAATTAGAAATTGTAATATAATGACTTAAAAGAAATATATTTGGTTTTCATCCACAGCTTCTGAAAATGCTTCAGAGAGCTACAAAAGTGAAATGAATGTATTGTTATCAATGAAGGTGACTTTTGGACCCCACCCAAGAGCCAGAACTTCTTTTCAGGAGGACCAATCATATGATCATAGGATTGGAACTTTCAGTCCTTCCATCCAACTTCTGGGAAGGAGGAAGGGGCTAGAGGTTGAATTAGTGAACGGCCAATGACTTAGTCATGACTATATAATGCAGACCCAAGAGGACTCTGTTTAGAAAGCTTCCGGGTTCATGAACACATCGGTTTACAGAGAGAGCAGCACACCTGGAAGGGGCAAGGAAGCTCCACACCCTTACCCCATACCTCACGTCATGTATCTCTTTATCTGACCGTTAATTTGTATCCTTTATCATACATTTTAATATACTGGTAAATGTAAGTAAGGGTTTCCCTGAGCCTTGTGAGTTGCTCTAGCAAACTGAAAGAACCCAAGGAAGAGGTCATTGGAACTCCCAATATGTAGCAGGTCTGTCAGAAGCACAAGTAACAGACTGGGGCTTGGCACTGGCATCTGAAGTAGGGCATTATAGGTAGAACAGTCCTGTAGGATTGAGCCCTTATCCTGTGGAATCTGATGCTATCTCTGGGTAGATAGCATCAGAACTGAGTTCTCAGATACCCTGCTGGTGTCCTAAAATTGCCTGGTTTTTTTGAAGGGGTACCTCCCACATTGGAATTGGGTCTGGGGACCCAACAAAGTTGGTATCAGTAGAGAAGTGGAATCTGAAGATGTGACTGGACAGCTGCAATCTTGTGATAAAATTTTAACAGATGAGGAGTTGTTTCTTTCTTTTTTCTTTTTTATTCTTTGTCCCAGGAGTACAGGTCTGTGAATCATCAGGCTTACATCTTTCACAGCACTCACCAAAGCACAAACCCTCCCCAATGTCCATAACCCATCCACCCTATCCCTACCCTCCCACCCCCCCAGTAACCCTCTGTTTGTTTTGTAAGATTAGGAGTCTCTCGTCGAGGAGTTGTTTCTTACGGATGAGTCAAGAAAGTGGTTTCTTGAGCTGGAATCTACTCTTGGTGAAAATGCTAGGAAAACTGTTGAAATGACAACAAAGGATTTAGAATATTGCTTAAAGTTAGATGATAAAGCTTTGGAAGGGTTTGAGCAGATTGATTCCAATTTTGAAAGAAGTCGTACTGTGGGTAAAATGCTATCAAACAGCATCACGTGCTACAGAAAGAATGTTCATGAAAGGAAGAGTCAATCAATGCAAACTTCATTGTTGTTGTTGTTGTTTTTAAGAAGTTGCCCCAGCCACCCCCACCTTCAGCAACCCCACCCAGATTCACCCCAACATTCACCACCCAGATCAGTCAGTAGCCATCAACATCGAGGCAAGACCTTCTACCAGCAAAAAAATTTACAACTCTCTGAAAGCTCAGATGTTGGCTAACATTTTTTAACAATGAAATATTTTTAAAATCTAGATATCTATATCATTTTTGGATGTAATACTACTACACACGTAATAGACTACAATATAGTGTAAACATAACTTTTGTATGCACTGGGAAACCAAAAAATTCATTTGATTCACTTTACTGTGATATTCGCTTTAATTGCAGTGGTCTGGATCCAAATCCACAATATGTTTGAGGTATGCCTACAGAGATCACAGGACTGAAGTTCCCATTCCTCACATGTGTCACTGTAAGTGCAGATCACAGCACTGAATGTCCCTGTCCTCACACATGCTGAGTCTCAGTACAGATTGTAGGCACTGGAAGGCTGGCTGCAGCGGTCTTAGCATAAACTTGGTTAACCGTCACTCCCTTAGTCTCTCCATCCAACCGTCTTCTTTTCATCTTGTCTTAGAATACACAATTTCAATACATACCCTCCTTAATACCCACCACCAGGCTCACCCATCCCCTCTCGTATTGCATGGAGCACTAGGTGTGGTACATAAACAATGAATCTCAGATCACTGAAAAAAAAAAAAAAAGAATACACAATTTCAGAGCCTGACCTACAAGCTCAAAAATAAAACTTGTATTTTTTAAAGACTTATTTATTTATTGAGAGAAAGAGAGAGACTTGGGGAAGAGGCAAAGGGAGGGAATCTTCAAGCAGACTCTCCCCTAAGCATGGAGCCCAACCTGGGGCTCAATCCCACAACCCTGAGATCACAACCTGAGCCAAAACCAAGGGTCAGACACTTAAGTGACTGAGCCACCCAGGCACCCCAAAAATCAAATGACTTTTAAATGTACATATAAAAACTTTTTTTGTCTTTTTTTAATTTAAATCTAATCAGTCAATGTATAGAGCATCAATAGTTTCAGATGTAAAGTTCAGTAATTCATCAATTGCATATAACACCCAGTGCTCATCACATCACCTATCCTCCTTAATTTCCATCACCCAGTTATCCCATCCCCCGACCCAACTACCCTCCAACAACCCTCAGTTTCTTTCCCATAGTTAAGAGTCTTTCATGGTTTGTCTCCTTTCCTGATGACTTCCCATCCTATTTTTCCCTCCCTTCCCCTATGATCCTCTGGGATGTTTCCTATATTCCTCATATGAGTGAAACCATATGATAATTGTCTTTCTCTAATTGACTTATTTCGTTCAGCGTAATATCTTCCAGTTCCATGCACATTGATGTAAATGGTAAGTCATCCTTTCCAATGATGAATATTCCACTATATCTATATCTACCTATATATATGTGTATGTGTGTATATATATATGTGTGTGTGTATATGTGTGTGTATATATATGTGTATATATATATATACACACAAACACACACCCCACATCTTCTTTGTCAATTCATCTGTAGATGGACATCTCAGCTCTTTCCATAGTTGGGGTATTGTGGACATTGCTGCTATAAACATTGGGGTGCAGGTGCTCCTTTGAATCATTTGTATCTTTGGGGTAAATACCTAGTAGTGCAATTGCTGGGTTGTAAAAACTGTTTCCTAAAATTGTCATTTCCTATGTTTATTGCAACAGGAGATGGTAATAAGAGCACAGTTGAGTTCACCCAAGGGCTGCAGGGAGCTGGCATACTTTGGTTCTTTAGGCTAAACCAGGTAAGGCAAAGAATGGACATAGCAGCAAAATGCAATATGAGGTTTCACTTGACATGCATGCCCAACCTTTCCTTCTCTACCCCATCGGGAATAGCATTGGCCAGAATAACAAACCCAGACCCCTCAAAAGCCACTGCAGTCTCCAGCTATGACTTCCAATAGCTATTGCTTTCTGAGAAATACCTTCTCCAGCTCAGATCCTTGGGCCCTTTCACTCTCCAAAAAATTCTTGGAATATGGGAATCAACATGCATTTCATACTCAGTCATCTTTGTATCTGTTTTTGCTGTATCACTAGCAGTTCAGATTTTCAGTTTCAAAGCTCACCGAAGCCACAGGAACCAGCCCCAGTATGAACTTCCCAGTTTATTCCTCCTACAATTTCCCCAGGAAGTGCTAGACCTGCCCTGGTTTTGCATCTTCTTCCTGCTCCGACGAGACTGCAATATTCACCCTGGAAGTTATCCTGGTTCTTCTCTCTGGAGAGATGATTCTGAAATCTTTCATTAGGCATTCAGACTCTCTATCACTTGGCCAGCGACAACAAAGTCTTCTCTGTCCACCTTTCTCAATACACAATTTTGCTAGCCCAGAAAAGCAAAAGCAAAACCAAAAACAAAACATACAAGCTCCATTCTTGTCCCCTGGGAGGCACTTTCACAAGCCAAACCAAAGTGCAGTGCCTTGGAGAGAAATGTGTGCTTCCTGGCCTCTGGGATCCAGAGGGTGACCAGTGGGGATCTCCCTGGAGGATGGGAGGTGTACAGGGTTTCCAAGAAAGAGGGCACTGAACCAGCCCTTATGGGCTGAGCATAGGTTAGCAATGGTCTTGACACATGTCCCCTTAGAAATGAGAAGAAAATGTGTATATAACACCACTAAAAAGAAAAATAACATCAGCATATCAGGAATTTGAAGGAACCTTTGAAAAGCAAAAATAAGAAAGGACAATAGCACAGCCTCTAGGAAAGACAGGAAGGGCTGCAGAGTCAAGATGGTGGAGGGTCCTGTAGGTCTGAGCTCCCAGACAACAGCACCTACATCAGGCTTGCATCCTGGAAAATTTGGGAGGGTTGGTCTCTGGTTTACTTTCTCAGTTGAAGAGTGGCAGAGAATGTAGCTCACTGAGTCCCTACTTGCCCAGAGGTGGGAAGACTGCACATCTCCTACCGCCAGGAGGGGAACAAAGTCCTGATTTTAACATTTTAAATTAAAAGTAAAGCATCCAATAAGCCAAGATAATTGTTTTTGCTCTCTGATAGTCTAAAAGCACAAGAAAACAATGGTTTTCCAAATGCTTGTTTTACAATTGGGTTTGTGCTAAATTATACATTTTAAAATTCTTCCTGCTTTTAATAAAATCCACCCCTTCTCTTTGCATGGAGGTCGGAGTTACATGTTTTGTATTTACATCTCCATCTCTATGCAGAAGATGTCTGAGAGAGCTCTCAGGCCACAGGCAAAGGTGCCTTGTCCAGCTATTGAAGAATGCGATGCAAGATTGTTTCCCTGGACAGAGAGAAGTCTGCCACCTGGTGGCTTCATCAGGAGCCGGTTGCACTCAGGGCATATTTAAGGCAGGAGGGGACGCCCCAGTCCCTGGGCCTGATGCGCTGTCCGGCATTTCCCTCCTCCTGGGGCTAGGTTTTGCTGCTGTTCCAGGGGGCTGGGCCTGCAGAGCTGGACTTGCTGCGCCCCCCCCACAGGGTCTATGGACTTAACCCTTCCCTGGGGGATTTTACCAGGACACACGTCACCCTAGGGTACCAGAGGCCTGTCCAAGCTGATGTCTGTGTCAGCAGATGTGCCCCTGAGGGGGCTAGGGATGAGATGAGGGGGGATCTGAGAGGGGAGCAGGGGTCCCCCCCAAGGAGCCGCCAGAATTCCATCTGTGGTCCATGAGAAAGGGAAGGCAGTGAGGGAGGGTGATTTGAAAGAAAGATTTGTGAGATGGGAAGGATAAGTCGTGCCGTACTAGGGACAACACAGAATTGGGGAGTAGGTCTGGCATTTTGGCTTAGTTGGCAGTGCCTGCAATGGCACGGGATCTTTCTAGGAACACAGCTGTATGTGCAGCTTCACCAGGCCCAGGAGACAAGGCCTGGGTGAGCCGCCTGCTGGGGGCCTTTCCCTGTTGGGACTCCCCAAAATAATGGGGTGCTTGGAGGTGGGAGGCTGTCCCTCAAAGAAGCTAACCTAGGGGAGCTCTGAGTGGAAGCTCATTAACAAGACACTGGACAGAGGGCGATGCACAGAGCCATCATGGGGGCCGAGGTCAGGGCACGGCCTGGGTGCACTTCCCCCACTGATGCCTGCAGCCAGGTGGGCAGCTGCCATTCTTCAGGTGCTTCTGAAGCAAACCACAGGATGGGGCTGCTGGGTGCTGGGCACACACAACCGAGCACATAGCACCAGGCTGGGCACACAACACCAGACACATACGCCAGCACACAGGCTAAGAACACACACTGGCAAACACTGCAGGTGTACATCCCTGGGCCCACAATACCAGACACAAAAACCTGGGGACGTGTGTCAGGCACACAGGCTGAGCACAAAACACAGACCTCACACTTGTGGCTTCCCGCCAGGCACACAGGGCTGGACATACATACCAACCACGTACTGTCTAACAGCACTAGGAACACAACACCAGCACACAACTCTGGGCACACAAAGTCAGGCACACAATGACAGCCAACAAACCAGGAATATACACTGATGCACACGCTGGGGACACATTTCACACTCATGTCAGGAATAGAAGCTGACACATACCCCAGAGATCCAACGCCAGCACACAACACCAGGCACACAGTGCCAGATACACACACCAAAGCACAAGGCTAAGTACACTCTGCGCAACACAAAACACTAAGCACAGAAAAATGAGGCACCATAGTAGGCAACCACGTGGGGCCACGCCAGCCTGCCATGTGCTCTGAGAGAATGATACCAGGCATACATGCTGGAAACACAAACAGGGCATACGATGCCATACCCACATAGTAGGCACACAACCCTAGGCACATGCCAGGCCTACACACTGGGAACACACTCTAGGTGCACAGTGTTGAGCACTGGTGCAGGGAAGATAATGCGAGAGATGCATCTTCAAGCACAGATGCCAGTACCCAACAGCAGGTGTAAAATGCCAGGTACTCAACGCCAGACACACACTCTAGGAACACAGTGCTGGGCACACAACAGTGGCAGACAAAATGGACATACACAGTCTGGCACATGACCGCGCACAGAACCTCAGGTGGACAATGCCAGGCAAACACACACCAGACACATTGGGAAACACACCAGACCAGGCCAATCTCTGGGAACACAACACCAAGCTCACAAGGCAGAGTTGCGTGCCAGTCACACAACACCAGGCACATCCTGCAAAAACAGAATTCTGGGAACACAGAGCCAGGCACATCATGCTAGGCACCCTCTTCTGGAACATGGTGCCGGGTCCAAATCCTAAGAGCACCATGCCAGACATGCGATGCTATGCTGGGCACACACTGTGAGATGTAGAATTCTGGGCACAACTGCCAAGCCTGCAAAACTGGGCCTGCAAAACTAGACAGACAATACCAGGCACAGACGCAACACAGAACCCACAATGCCAGTACTCATGCCAGGAACTAATCACTGAGCAAGTATGCCACAATGCTGGACACCCAAAGCCAGGCACAGAGTGCTAGGTACACATTCTAGGCATGCAGAACCAAGCAAACATTGCTGGACATACAGATCTGAGCAAACACCACCAGGAATGAAGTGCTGGGTACATAAAGCCAGGCACGCCAGGCACATGGTGGGAACATGCCAGACACAGATGGTGGGAACACAAGTGTGAGTACCCCAAGTCAGCACACCAAGCTGGCTTTGAGGAATGAAGTGTAAATTGGAAGACTCCTCAGCCACAGCTCCAGGTTTGCCATGCCCTTGTTCCCCTTTGGGTCAGAGATCAGCCATGCCCCAGATTGGGGGCCAGTGTGGTTTGTTACTGCTGCAAGGTCTAGACCACTTTGGCCAGTATTCTTTGTGTGGGTGTATGAAAGTTTAAGTCATCAGTGTCTTGTGATGGACTTTGGAGCCATTCTGCATCCTTTGCTATAACACATAATTCTGCAATACGTGGCATGTCTACACCTTATTTGGGCTTTTTGTTTTTGTTGTTTGTTTTTTGTTTTGCCAGAGTATTTTTGGAATGATTTCCTAGAATACTAGGTCAAAGGACAAAAAAGCACGTGTGATTTGGCTAGATATTCCGATTATCGCCTTAGGGTAGGCCACTTTGCATTCCCCCAGCAGTGTCAGCGCCTAATAAAATGGTTGTAGAGAGGATGGTGAGGCGAAGAATCAGAGATGGGTCCTTGCACGTAATGACGTTTGGTGCATGCTCTCTTCCCTGATCTCAAAGCCCAGGAAGCAGGAAAACCAACTACCTTCTGACCTTGAGCTCTCTGCCCCCACCCTTCCCAATCCCCAGTCTTCCCACGCAGAGGTGCTTTAACAGGAGTAGTTTGAACCTATAGCCACTAGGTGGCGCCACAAAGCAACGATTTAAAGGAACTAAGCGCTTCTGACCTTCCTCTCCAGATGAGATTTCTTTTCTTGCTGAAGGTCCAGAGATTTAGCCCAAAGGAAATTTGCATCTCCAGAATCTGCCAAGTGCTGCAACTTGCAGATCTGCTTAAGTCTTCAAGCAGATATGAATGATTTTCATGCAATTTTTTGCTTTCCTGATAGAAAAAAATCATAACGTGCAGACTCTTAAGCCCAGAGAATGATTTGCCCTTCAAGACAAAGTGACTTTGCCCCCTACCGGGCACCCTTGTAAGGGAGAGCTAGTGTTTGGCAAATATTTGTTGAGTCTATAGACAAAGGAGTGAAAACTGTTACAGACAACCCTTCTTCAGCAATGTCCCCAGCAGCTGCCTCTTTGCAAAGCAGAAGTGTGAGCCCTCCCTCGCCCCACAGGGTTGGAGGGCAGGAAGCCCAGGATTGTTGTGCTCTGGGGCAGGCCTGACACCTCTCCATCCCCAGGATCAAGGCCATACTTATGGGATCTCTGTGGTCCCCTCAGTTCTAGCAGTGCCAGTAGGGGTTTTCAGTGAGCCCTTGGGGGACCCTCTGCAGGTTACTTCGGTGAGTCCTTGGAGAGCAGGAAAGCCAGACACACCTGGCAAGCAAAATCTGGAAGGCAGGACCCGGGTTTCAGAAGACTCTTCACGGAGTTCTGACAATGAGTTGGACTGCCGGGACTTCTCTTTCTAAAGGCCCAGGTCATACATTATTTCTAGGAGGGATTTCGGTCTGCATGTGCTGCTCAAGTCTCCCAAAATAAAGGGCCAGAAGAAGTATCGCCAGGCTTTGTTCCAGCCCTAAACCCTCCTCCCAGGCTAGGGGATCGGGATCTCTAGAATTGCTCAGGTACTAAGGATATTGGCCCAAAAAGCCTTACCAGGGGTGTTGCAGCCTTCAGACTCCAGGAATTGTCAGGTGGCTTTGGGTCTGGCTTTTGCCATCTCTCCTTCCAAATCTCACAGAGCTGGAGCAGAAGGCAGCTGCCAAAAGCAGATGTCACTATGCAGGTATAAAGAGCCCTGAGCCAGAAACCTGGGCAGTCAGACTTCAGCCTGTGGGTCTCAGCTTCTTCATGTGGGAAATGATAAAACAAATTCCCAAACAATGAGAAAGTTCCTGGCTTGGCACAGCTGCTGAGCAAAGGTGCTTTTTACTCCTCCATGCCCTAGCAGACAGACCCAAAGCAAGCAGTGCACCAGAACTGAGCCTTTCTGGGAGCATTTGGCTCCCTTGTTCATTCTTCCTTTGAGAGCTTAAGTGATCTACTCATCCTGTCTTTCAGGTGGACTTGACAACAGTTAGATGCCATGCCAGGACTCTTCTTCTCACTGTGTGGGAACATCTAGAAAGCCAGTAAAGCCTATGGGGCACCTCTGGCTCTGACCAAGTAACAATACCATGCTTTTCCTTCAAATGGAAAATGGATAAATATCCTAAACCATTGTTTTCAGACTTGGAGCCACAGACAGTGCAAGACTGACCCCTAAAAACAAATGAGCCAAGGAGGTGAACAGGGAATAGATCCCCAGCAGGGCACAGGGGTGACCAGGCTAAGGAGACACACATACAAATGGGACATGGTGCAGGAAAGGAAAGAAATGCACATGGGGACCATGTCTGGTTCATGGACTGAGTGAGTTGACACCTGCTTGGCAGAAGGTGAGTGCATGGGGCTGTTTCCATCATGAAAGCAGCAACCTCGACCACCCAGCCTAGGGACTTCTTCAACACAGGGAGGGTCTCTTGACCGACTATAGCCCTGACTGCCTTCATGACAGTCTCCAGCCCAGCCAGATCTTTGATGATTCAAGAAGGCACAGGGCTCTGAGAGCCTGTCACACCTCACTTGATCTATTCCCATAAAGCATTTTAAGTTCACAAAATAATGTTCTTTCTGAGCATCTACTATGCCCTAGACCCTGGAAGATATTATATAATTTAACTTGGGTCCTTTATAACAATTCTGTTGTATAGATAGTGCCTTCTTTACCTTTCTAAAAAATTTACACAACACACATATGGCATTGTGATTTATAATAAGAAGTATAAATTTGCTCTTCATCCCTGATTCTGGAACAGAGCTCCTAAAATCCTTGGAATTCCCCTAAGTGATAAGAATGATAAATGTGTCTATTCATGACAAACCCATTGCAACCACACTTGGGTTTATATGAATGAGGTGATTCTTGGAAAGCACCTCAGGATGGGGCTGGTTCCAAGGGAACCAACATCATGAATAGAGGATTGGAACTTTCAGCCCCACCCCAATCTCCACCTCTGGGGAGGAAGGGCTGGGGTTGAATAGATCAGCTATGGCCGATAATTTAATCAACTGTGTCTATGTAATGAAGCCTCCATAAAAACCCAAAAGGACAGAGTCCAGGAACTTCCAGGTTGAGAATTCTGGGACACTTATTGACACTGAGAAGATGGAAGCTCCTCACCCTTTCCCATATACCTTGCCTTATGCATCTGTTCCACCTGACTATTCCTGAATCATAGCCTTTTATAATAAACTCATTATCTATTAAGTGAAATGTTTCTCAGAGTTCAGTGAGCCACTCTAGCAAATTACTCAAGCCCAGAGATGGGATCAGTGGAAACTTTAGTCTATAGCACAGGTGACAGTCTGGACTTACAATTGGTGTCTTAGGTGGGACTGAGCCCTTAACCTGTGGAATCTGTCTCCAGGTAGATGGTGTCAGAATTGAGTTGGATTGTAGGAGACCCAGCTGGTGCTGGAGACTTGCTTGGTGGTGTGAGGAGAAAAAACATACATCAAAACTGGCATCACATAGTTAGCATGAATTCATTTCTTAGAGAAAAAAAAGAAAACAGAAGTATATAGAACACAAAATTAAAGTGACCTTACCCAGGCTCAATGTCCAATCATGCATCTGTCCCTGGGTGTGCACAGGTTGGAAGAATGATTTTACATATTTAATTTGTCTTCTTGCAAAAGTTCTGCTTGGCTTTGTGGGGTTGAAAATCATTTTCAAAGGAGTATCACCTTTGCTGCTTGCACTAGTTTTCTTAAAACATGCAAAGACTGGAGGTAACATGATGGCAATTCAAAGAGTTCTAAAAAGAGAGACTAAATTTTAAAGAATGTCATGACTCATCCTGTTGATTTTGTTAAAAACCAAACTAAATGTTTTTCTTCAATGTGTGGGAAAGAGAGTCAGCATCTGTCACTAGTAAAAAGCATCAGAAAAAAAATAGAATGGAGAGGACTGACAACCAGCACAGCAAGCCTAAAACTTTAGAAACACTCCAGATATTATGTCTTTTTAATAAGTCATGCACCATGAAACACAAACCAAGGGCCATTTGAAGAAAACAAACAGCACACACACACAAAAGGATCAAATACAGTAACAGATTCTGTGGTAGTAGTCACTCTATGATGCTTGTTGCAGGGTTATCAGGAATTGAGGGGGGGAACCCTGAAAGCAGCGGAAATGTTTATATATAGGGAAATGGTTTCATAATGAGTAAATTAAGATATCTGGATAGCCTATTTTTTGCATTCTGATGATCTATTCATTTATAATAAATCTCCACAAAAGCTTATTGGTTTAAAACAATAAGCATCATTCATTTTGCTCAAGAATGTGCAATTTGGTGGGGGCATGACAGGAACAATCTATCCCTACTCTGCGCAACATCAGCAGCTCTTCTGGAAGGCTCTGCAGATCACTCATTCCCATGCTTAGAGTTGGTACTAGTTCTTGGCTGGATGCTTACCCAGGTTGCGCTTGGGAACATCGGATCACTCATTCCCATGCTTAGAGTTGGTACTAGTTCTTGGCTGGATGCTTACCCAGGTTGCACTTGGGAACATCGGATCTTTTTTTTTTTTTTTAAAGATTTTATTTATTTATTTGACACAGAGAGAGAGATTACAAGTAGGCAGAGAGGCAGGCAGAGAGACAGGGAGAGGAGGAAGCAGGCTCCCTGCTGAGCAGAGAGCCCGATGCGGGCCTCGATCCCAGGACCCTGAGATCATGACCTGAGCCGAAAGCAGAGGCTTTAACCCACTGAGCCACCCAGGCGCCCAAGGGAACATCGGATCTTCACATGGGTCTCTCCATAGAGTTGTTTGGCCTTCCTTACAGCATGGTGCCAGAGTTCCAAGAGATTAAAGTGGGAGACTTATTTTTATTTTTTATATATATAATATATATTTATATATAATATATAATTAATTGTATATTAATATATATAATTATATATTATATATTAATATATATTTAATATATATATATTTACAACAGAGAGAGATAGCAAGAGAGGAAACACAAGCATGGGGCGGGGTGGGGGGTGGAGCTAGAAAGGGAGAAGCAGGCTCCCTGCTGAGCAGGAAGCCTGACATGGGCCTGATCCCAGGATGTTGGGATCATGACATGAGCCAAAGGCAGATGCTTAACAACTGAGCCACCCAGGTGCCTCTAAAGTGGGAATTTTAAACAGCATGACTTTTGCCTCAATTTATTGATGAGGCAAGTCAGCAAGTCTAGCCTGATGTTATGGAGAGAGACATTAGAGTTCATCACTCAGTGAAAGGATTAGCAAAGAATTTATAACATTCTCTAATCTGTCACATTATAGAATACTATTCTATTGAAATAAATTAATTCTGTATGAACTTACCATACCCTAATTGAGCAGAAAAGCAAGTTGAAGTGTAAGTAGCTGATTTAATCTCACTTGTGTAAAAATTGGGGGAGAGGGCTATAAATATTTTGGGGTTTTTTTGCTTGTTTGGGAATAGAGAAAATTATCGGTAACTACACACAGGATTGGAAAGGGAAAGGAAGAGAGAATTATTATCTCCTTTTTAAAAATCTGTACTTGATTTGTTGCCATTAGCTTATGTTACTTTGGGATATTTATTTTAAATGGTATCATTTTGTTGTTGTTTTGTTTTACTTTATTTTGTTTCATTTCTGGAATGCAGAAGGCTGATAGGTTTGTGTGTATTGACTTGGTATCTTATAATTTGGGTATTTGCTGCTGACACTGGTCAATCCTTCCTTGGAGGAAGAGGCCAAGGCTACAGCTGGCCTGGTAGTGGATGTGACTGCTTCAAGTTTTGGTCAGCCAAGGGAGGGAGGGCACATTTCCTACGACCAACTTCCTATTCCCAGTCCACCAAATAAAGCAGAAAGTGAGGAACATGTGAGAATTTAGGAAATGCTGCGTGCTTACACATTTGTCACGATGGGCATTCTAGAGTTGTGAGGCATTTGAGGGAACAGATACTAAATGGTCATCTGGGTCCATACTGCCTGAATAAGAACATCTGCAAATTCTCACAAGTGCAAATTTGTTTCCCCTCTCCATTTTGGTGACCAATAATACTACTGTAAATGTATTAATTTTTTGCAATTCACAAGATATTAATATGTTGGAGTACTATGTAATTTTCTGAAGTCAAAATAGCATTTATTACCTTGGTTAAAAAATAATTTTCTAAATTCATTAGTTCTAGGAGTGCTTTTATATATTCCTTGGAATTTTCTACATAGACAAACTCATACAGCTATCTTTCTTCCCTTTCAATATATTTGCCTTGTAGTCCTTTTTCTTGCCTTATTGCACTGGCTAAGACTTCTAATACAAGGATAAATGGAAGTTGCAATCCTTGTCTTGTACCCAATCTCAGAGATAAAGCACCTAATCTCTCATCATTAAGAATGATTTTCGGAGCACCTGGGTGGCTCACTCAGTTAAGTGTCCAACTCCTGATTTCAGCTGAGGTCATGATCTCAGGGTCGTGAGATCGATCCCACATCTGGCTTCATGCTGGCTGTGGAGCCTATTTTAGATTCTCTCTCCCTCTGCTCCACCCCCACTCTCCTTCCCTCTTAAAATGAAAAGATTTTCATGATAAATCTTTTATATCATTGTTCAAATGTTCCTTTTTTTTGGTTTCTGTCATCCACCCTGTCCTGCGCCAAGAGTTGGACACATCCTCACTTGCAGTCTTCTGAGCACCTCTACTAGAGATCTTGTGATCTTATATTGTGATTTTCCACACTTTCTGCCTCAGAAGACAGGGAATTCTTAGGATGCAGAGCCTGTGTGTTTTCCAGGTCTCTCCAGGTCCCTTTAACATTCGAAAACATATTTGATGCTGAATAAGTACTGTAAATAACTAAGTAAAAAGGACAGGAGGAGAGGATGTATGAAGAAGAAGGATTGAGAAATAGTAGATGGTACCACCATCAAAAGAGTTTCCCAAGTCAGGAAACTGGCCTTATATTTTATATCACTCATCCAAACATGCTGTTGGAAGTTCTATTTTGTCTGCTGGTCCATTTACAGATCTGCATCCATACTTATGCTGCAACATTCTGGCTACCATCTTCTCTAACCAGTTAAACCACAGTCACCTTCTTACTGGGCATCCAAATTCTAGTCTTAGGTGCTCAACAGCCTTAGAAGGATCTTTATAAAATATAAATCTTATTGTTCTATTCTTTTATTGGAATTCAGTTATCTGCTTCCTTTGGGTCTCAGAATAAAGACTAAACATCCTTCTGTGTCTCCTGAGGCCATTTGTGGTCTTTCTATCCTAATATCCATCTCCATCTCTGACTCCCTGTGCACTCATGCCAAGTTATTCAGAAATAACTTCTGTGTTAGTTTCCCAGGGTTTCTGTAATGAATTGTCACAAACAGTGTGGCTTAAAACAGAGAAATTTATTGTCTTGTTTCAGGAAGTCAGAAGCTGAAATCAAAGTGTCAGCAGCATTGGCTCTGAGGGAGAACCTGTTCCAGGCTTCTCTCCAACGCATGGTGGTTGCTGGTCGTGCTTGACTTTCCTTGGTTTGCACCTGTACTTCTCCAATCTCTGCCCACATCTTCACATGCCTCCTTCACTCTGTGTCTGTGGGTCTCCACAGGCCTCTCTTCATAGAAGGACAACAGTCACTGAATTTAGGGCCCACCCTAACACAGTAGGACCTTGTCATAACTAATTACATCTGTGGAGGCCCTGTTTCCAAATATGGTCACATTCTGAGTTTCTGAGTAGACATAAATTTTGGGAGTACTACTTTAACCACGATATGTTCTTCTCACCTAGTAGATTGGGTTCACTTTGCCTTCAGGTTATTTCCATTAGTTCCTCCTTCTCCACTTCTGTTGGCTTTCAGCTTTTCTTCGCTTTTAATTGTCTATGTTTTAGAGAGACTTTACATGCTTTGATGGTTAATTTTATGTGTTATTCTCACTGCGCCCTGAAGTATCCAAATATTTGGTCAAACAATATATTGGGTCAGTCTTTGAGGGTGTTTCTGGCTGAGGTTAAGATTCGAATTGGTAGACTGAGTAAAGCAGATTGTTCTCTGCAATGTGGGCCTCATCTAATTAGTTGAAGGCCTGAACAGAGGAAAAATATTGACCTTCCCTCTAGTAGGAGAGAGAGCTCCTCTTGCCTAACTGCCTTCACCTGGGACATAAATCTTTTTTCTGTCTTCACAGTTGAATTCAAACATTACTTCTTGAAACTATGCCATCAACTCACCTGTGTCTCCACCTTGTCAACTGTAGCTCTTGTGACTTATCAGCCTTCATAACTGTGTGAGCCAATTCTTTATGATATAGTTGATATAAATGCTATAGATAGATAGAGATATAGATGATATAGATATAGATTTACCTCCCATTGTTTCTGTTTCCCTGAAGAAATCTGACTAATACACCCAGAATAATTTCCATCACTCCCAAGAATTGTTTAGGTGTTCTTTCTGAGTGTAAAGCTGTTCAGGGAGAAGTCACATTCTACTCTGTCACTGTAACTGTGGTCAGTAACCACTCCCTAGACTGTAACTCCCTAGATATAATAATTTTTTCATAGGCACTGTTAGGTCTTCAATTCCTAGCATATCCTGTATATGTTGAATAAAGGTGTCCCTTTCAAGATGACTGGTTGAATACCTTCTCCCATCCCACATCTCTAAAAATGAATAAAAGATATAAAACACTTTCTAAAATTGTGTAAAGACAATAACGGTTACAAGTTCTGTTGGTCATAATGGACTAGGTAATTTTGTCATCAATACTCTGGAAAAGTTTCTATAAAAACTGGATAAAATATTTTTTAAACATCCTCCTGAGACCCTGTGTCTGGAAAAATGATATAGATGTAATTTTCCCAATTTTTCCCACTAAGTACAACTAAACACCCTGGATATTTTATGTTAACAGATATAAGAAGGTTTGGAAATATGGAGAGAAGGCAGTAGTATTAGGAATATCAGGACTAAGAAAACAATATGATTCTCAATTTGCTGGGATTTCTTTATGTTGTATATCAAACGCACGGAGATAATGAAGCTGGCAATCCAGAAACACCAAAGGGTGAAAAAAGAAAAAAAAATTCAACAAAAGTCTTCTTTCTAGACAAAGGTTCAGGAAAGAATGAGCCAACAAGACAGAAAACTTTAAGACAAAATCACTCAATTCTAGATACATATAGCAGAAGAGACTGTGGCCTCACCACATCTATACCAGTAAAGGCTGAGGGGTAAGTCTAGACTTTGACTCTCACCAAGCTATTATGAAGTGCCAAATTCTCCTTCCCAACACCAGGCTGGTGTCTGAAGGGCAGGGTAGGGAGTTGGAACTTCCATCTCCAGGGAATAATGAGTAACTTTCCCCTTGTGGGATCAGTGGGGAGCATGTGGGGACCCTGGATTTCTACTCCCATCTGGTGGTGATGAGGTGTCTGCCCACTCAGAGGTGCCTAAGAGGAGGCTTGGTGGAAAGCCAAAACTTTCACCAACACCCAGGCATAAGAAGGCCACATCAAGAACAGTGATAAGGTACTCATCCCTACCAACCAGGATAATTTCAGTGGAAGCTACTGAGCCAATCCACTTGCAGTGATGGGGAGACTCTTCCCTACTTGACTGTTAACAGAGGCCAAGTAAGGGACCTTGCTGTAGTCACTAGCTACAGCAAGGCAAATCCTTGCCATTCCCCTACCAGAGGCATGTCAATTGAAGCCATTTAAAAGAGATTGTTTATTTTTTTAAATATTTTATTTACTTATTTGAGAGAAACAGAGATAGTGACAGCATGATCAGAGGGGAGAAGGATAAGAAGGCTCCCCGCTGAGCAGGGAGCCTGATGTGGGACTTGATCCCAGGACCCTGGGATCATGACCTGAGCTAAAGGCAGACACTTAACTAGCTGCGCCACTCGGACACCTGAGAGGGTTTAGATAAGACCTAGACTCTCATAATATACTACCCCAAATGACCAGTTTTCATTTGAAAACCAGTAATTGTACCAAGATTCAAGAAAATAAAAATCTGAGTGGAGGAAAAGACAATCAACACATGCTAACACTTAGAAAATGCAGATGTTAAAGTTACCTGACAAATATTTTAAAGCAGGCATTATAGAAATGCTTCAGTAAACAACTACAAATGTTCTTGAAACCAAAGAGAGAAGGAGGAAATAGAATGACTCAGTGAAGGAATAGAAGACATAAAGGAGAACCAAATGAAAATTTTAGAAAACAGAATACAATAATGAAAATAAGAAAAATAAAACTCAGTGTGCAGACTCAACACCAAGTAGAAGTGAACAACAAAAACAACAACAAAGATCAATGAACAATGGATATTACCCAATCTGAATAACAGAGAGAAAATACACTATTAAAAAGGTGATCAAACCTAACAGGTTGTGGAACCATAACAAAAATCTAATATTTATGTCATCACGGTACTGAGAGAAAAGGAGAAAAATAGTGGAACTGAAAAATAATTCAAAGAATTATGGATAAAAATTTTCAAAAGTTGGCAGAAGGGACACCTGGGTGGCTCAATCAGTTGAGCCACCTGTCTTTGGTTTATGTCTTTGGCTCTGTCTTTGGCTCAGGTCATGATCCCAGAGTCCTCGGATGGAGCCCCCTTTGGGGGCACTTGCTCAGCAGGGAGCCTACTTTTCCCTCTCCCCCTGCAGCTGCCGCAGCTTGTGCTCTCTCTCTTTCAAATGAATGAATAAAATTCTTGAAAACAAAGTTGGGAGAAGACATAAATTCACAGATTCAAGAAGCTGAGAGAACCTCAAACTTAATCTCAAAAAAATGCACATCAAGATACATCATTGTCGGTCTTCTGAAAACTTAAGACAATGAATAAAATCTTAAAAGCAGCTAGAGAGAAACAACACATTACCTACAAGGGGGAAAAAAATTGAATGGCTAGAGGTTTTTCATCAGAAGGAAGTGGCGCAACATTTTTCAAGTGAAAAAAACAACACTTAATCTATATTTCTATATACAGTGAAAATAACTTTTAGAAGTGAGAGATAAATCAAGACATTCTCAGATAAAGAAAATTTAAGTGAATTTTTCAAAAGCACACTTTCCTTAAAAGGATGACTATAATACATTCTCTAAACAGAAAGAAATGTTAAAAGAAAGAATCTTGGGACGTCAAAAAAGAAGGAACAATAAGAAAGAGTAAAAAAAAAAAAACAAGGGGTAAATACATACACTTTCTTTCTCCTATTGAGTTTCTAAATTATGTTTGACAAGAAAAGCAAAAATTGTGCCACTCTCTATAACACTGTCTTATGTGGTTTTAAATGTACACAGAGGAAGCATTTAAAACAATTATATATAAATGATAGAGGGTAAGGAAGTGTAAGAAAAAAAAAGGTTAAGTGACTACATTCACTCCAACTGGCACCCTGTATGGGATGTTGACAGTTGAGAAGTCTGGCTGGGAGGGTGTACAGGGTAAATCTCTGTAGTTTCCCCTCAATTTTGCTGTGACCCTAAAACTATTCTAAAAATAGTCTATATTTTATAGAGCTACCCTACAACTCAGTAATTGTACTACTATGTATTTATCCAAAGATACAAATGTGGTGATCCAAAGGGGCACCTGCACCCCAATGTTTATAGCAGCAATGTCAATAATAGCCAAACTATGGAAGGAGCCTAGATGTCCATGGACAGATGAATAGATAAAGAAGATGTGGGGGATATATAGATATAGATATAGGTATAGATATAGATGATATAGACATAGGTATAGACACACACACACACACACACACACACACACACACACGATGGAATATTACCCATCCATCAGAAAGGATGAATACTTACCATTTACATCAGCATGGAAGGAACTGGAGGGTATTATTCTGAGTGAAATGAGTCAAACAGAGAAAAATAATTATCTATGATTTTACTCATGTGTGGAATATAAGAAACAGTGCAGGGATCATTGGGGAAGGAAGAAAAAACTGAATGAGAACTCATTAGAGAGGGAGAAAAACCATGAGAGACTCTTAACTATAGGAAAGAAACTGAGGGTTGCTGAAGAGGAGGTGGTTGGGAGGATGGGGTAATTGGGTGATGGGCAATAAGGAGAGCATGTGATATGATGAGCACTGGGTGTTATATGCAACTGATAATTTATTGAACACTAAGACATCTGAATTAATGATGTACTTACTGTATGTTGGCTAACTGAATTTAAATAAAAAATTTTTTCAGTCTATTTTTTTAAAAGGTTGCATTTTCCAGATCAATAGCGGCATAAAACACATCGAAGCTATGTTGATTAGCCCTAGTAAGAGTACCACATCTGTCCCAGCTGCGATTGAAGCTACCTTAAGTGCCTTAAGTCAGTAGTTAGCTAACTTAAGTTTTCCGTTTTTTCTTTTCTATGCATCCAAAGCACCAGCATCAACCAGCCAATTTCATGGTCCCTGTAGTCACCATTCCCTCACCTTTCCCAAATACCAGAGTTATAGCACACACCAACACACCATTTTCCAATTGTACCTTGTTTCAATTCACCTCAGGTGAATCACAGCCATCAACACACCATCCACTCCCAGTGATGGGATCCAACCTCAGAATCCTATCATTAGAATTCTGCATTCCAGGACCACTTCCATGCCAACTACCTCTGGTTGCATTCTCCAGGAGCAGACTCTGAGGTGACAGTTTCTGTGAAAGAGATTTGTGGGGGGAAAAATTGCTACCAGAAGCCAGGGTGGAGAAGCAGGACAGGGAACAGGATGGGCTGAGCAAGGGTAATATTTCAGGCAAAGTCCCACAGAAAACAGTTTCAGATTTGATCCCACAAGGTGACAAAGAGTTCTTACCTGGCCAAACTTGAATCCAACTTCTCTGACTCCTCTGCCCAACTAGGCCCCAATTTTTGTATTTCCACATCCATCTTTGCTCAACCAATTTTAGCAAGAATCCTACTGAGTGGCTTAGTCAGAATCCTCTACCCTCGATACCTGATCACCCTCAGCTTGTGATAGTGTTCCTCATTCTCCACCGTCTCCTGGGTGATGTCTGATCAGCCTGAATCCTATCTTCAGCAAGAATATTGTCATTTAGCCAGAATCCTCTTTACCTTTGATGTTTTCTCTCAGCAATTTTCCATCCAGTGAACCCACCCTGCTCCTTGGCTATAAATTCCCACTTTTCCTCATATTTGGAGTTGAGCCCCACCTCTTCCCCAACTGCAAAACCCCACTGGTCACTATACCTATCACAACAGTCCCCCTGAATAGTCTGCCTCACCATTTTGAGAAGTGTCATGAATACTTTTTTCTTTAACAAAGGAAACTGGAGTGTACACTATGCCTCAAAGGATTCCTGTGTGGAGATGTTTGCTGGGCTTTCACACTCCTACACCTGTTAGCCCTGGGCTGAGGGCCACCATGGGGGATGTCCTTTGAAATAGGAACAGAGTAGAAGCAGGAATCTGAGGGAAGTCTCCTGAAGGAGCATGATGGGGGTCTTCCATTAGGAAAGAGGCAAGGTGTTGTTCAAATGGATTTCAATGGGATGACCACAGTGGTCAACGTCTGCAACCCCTCTGATCAATACTCTCATGTCTGATCCAATATTGGTCCCCTCAATTGATTTTATGAATTTGCGTATATTTTGGATCATGTCTGATCCAATAATGGTCCCCTCGAAGAATTTAATAACTCTCCTTGTGTTTTCCCCAATGCCTATTTGGATAAATGATCCATAGCAGCTGGGGGATAATGATACAGTTGCACTCATCTGTCTGCAAAGAATGGGTCTCTTACCTAGTACCTCTTACTGTGAAAAAAAAAATTGCTTTGATGTTAGTCCTGAGGAAGGACTCCAAGTGCATCACGTGCTGATTCCCTCAGGGCAGAATAGTATATGGTGGGGCTGAGGGAGCTGAGAAATGAAGCTTTATTAGAGAATTAGAGAAATGTCCCAAAGCAGAGAAGTCATCCAAACGCCCTCATTCACATACTCTCTTCAGTTTTATCTCCAAATATGATAGCACAGGACTATTTTCTTACTGTCGACTGCTATGGTTTTTACTTTTTATTGTTTTTCTTCTAACCTGCTAAGTACATGCTGTGTGCCAGGAACTGGGTTAAATTCTTGACTTAAATAATTCTGTAAATGAGGTAATAGTGCCCTCTACTAGGGAGAAAAGCTTAGACCTGCAGGTCAGGGGATTACTGGTAATTGCACAGAGTGAGTGCAGGCAGAAGGGGTCAGCCCATGGCTGAATCTCCGCCCTCCACTGTCCTCAACTTGTCAAGCTTTTGTGCTCTTGTGATCTTGAGTTTTGATTTGCCCTCCTCCACGGGCCCATCTTCAGACTCAGCTCTGCCTCCACTGTAGACAGCTGAAACCCCTCTGCCCCCAGGAAGCCTTCCTGAGGTCCAGTCAGAGACACTTTCATCTTCTGGATGAGGCTATCACTCCCTGCAGCGGTTGAAGGTGCCTTATCTCCACTGCTGGTTACTATGAATTGAAAGGCAGAGCTCTCTATGTATTTATTTCTTACTCCTCAGGGAGTGCAGGACAGAGCTGGGTATATAGTAAGTCTACAATACAGACGCCCTGCTGGAATAAAGTGATAATGCTCAATGTTTGCATGGTAGGAGGCATGTGGTCTGATCCTCCACTTCCACATGGTTATGCATGATTTGGAGCAATGTGCTCTTGAAAGGATTTTTTTCAGGGTGGGGGGAAGGTGGAGGTTCTTAACATATCCAAAGCTAGAAGACACCTTTGATATCCAAAATTATATCATTATTAAAAGTCAAAAAATTAGCATCTCCATAGCTAGAATGCTTTTTATCCATATTTTTGTCTCTTCAGCAAGCCATCTGCTTGCATAATTTCATTTCTATTCTACAGACACCCACAGGCAGCCCTCCACTGGAATCAAACTCCTGGCTTGTCCTGTCCTAATTCTCAAGAAAGATCAAATGAAAATCCTGCAGTTCTCCCTCAGTTAATCCTCAGGACCACTTTGAGGCTTGTTTTATTATCTAAAGCCAGATGCTTAAGGAAAACTTGTGACCTGCTTGCTGTGAAGGAGCTGGTACAGATGAGTTGTGATCCCTGAGCTCCTGACCACTCAGCTCTATTGCTTCCTGCAGACACCACCCCGCTCTGCTCTCTGGGCCTCTACCTGTGTATCTGGATCCTTTGCCATCCCCTCATGCACCCCACACTTTCTTCCCTCACTGGGTTACTGTGACAGAATCTGTGAGCCCTGGAAATTCCTCTCAGAAAGTTGCTATAGAAACTCCTGATGGGGGTGTTCAGTAGGATGCAGTGTGAATCCTCCCAGCTGATGCGCAGAGCCTTAGAGCTTTGTGCGTGGCAGCTCCAAATCAAGCCCCCAGCATTTCTCACCCGACATGTGTTGTCCCAGAGGGTGGAGGAGGAAGCTACCCCACTCCTTTTCTGTTTAACTCCAGCACTGAAAAGAGAACCTTACCTCCTGTGAGCTTGGGCAAGGTAGAGAGATTCTTGTGCCCAAACACCTCAGCTCCAAGCTAGGGAAACTGAGGCCGAGTGGTCACCAGCTGTTCTGGGTGCCAGAGATTACCAATAGCCAAAGATGAGCAAGTGGTCAACTTGGATAATGTGCCAATATGCCACATTCTCTCCATTGGCAAGGTGGTGTATAGGGGAGGAGCCTACCCCTAGCTGATTTTGGTTGATAACCTACTACTCCTGCATCTCCTTAAAGAGCTCTGGTTCTTGCCCTAAAGCTATTTGGCTCCACCAACTCCAAACTCATTGAAGGCTTGCTGCAGGCAGCGGCAGACCACCAACTTCTTCATGGCTATCTCCAGAGAAAGTCAGTAGATCTTGCTGGTCAGAGTAGTTCAGTCTAACAGAAAGAACTTTAAATATGGAGACAAATGGCCTGAGCTCAAAGCCTAGATTGACCATATTGTAGTTGTTGCCTCAGTTTTCCCATCTACCATAGAGTCATAGTAATTTATAAGGTGGCCTTATAATTCAGTGAGATGGTATGTAGGCTCCTCAGCCATGTTGTTCAAGAGAAGTTACACCTGACTGGGGCCAGGGGCCCCAGAGAGCAAGGGAAGCAAGGGTATTCTGGTGGACACATAGCTTCATGGCAGACTCAGAACCAGCACACCTGCTGAGGAGAACTACACCTCAGAGGTGACCCAAGGTGGGCAAGGCCAGAGGCAGCTAGACAGGCATTCAGGGCACTTGATCCCACATGTTGACAAATGACTGGATTTTCACAGGGTTGCCTGTGAAATTTTCTTTTCACATGTTCTTAAAATAAATCTCACTGGAGGGAGGGTTTCACAGAAGAGAAGTGACAGATATATCTTGTTCTACATAAGATGACTAATAGCCCACAAATGTTCCCAAGAAACGTAAGTTGGAGAATGTCAGAGACACAAAAGTCTTCTGAGACATGGGGTCTTATGGCCTATATAAGGAATAGGAGGCCAAGAGCAAGTGTGGCTTTTCCAACAAGCTAAAAGTTCATTTGTCTGAACAGGTATCAGGTACTTACTATGTGTGAGACTTTATGCTAGAGATAAGGCAATCTTAGAAATATAAGGAAGAGATGGTCCTCTGTTCCATGGGCATTATAGTATAGTTAGGGAGGTTAAGACACAAACAAATATAATACTGGGCAGAGTGGTAAGAAATGCTAAAAATGTTGTATAAGCTATGGCTCCTGGAACTGAAGGATTGAGTTAATTACTTACTTTGAGGAAGAGAGCAGAGGAAGATACATCTCAAGGAACTTCATCAGAATTATGGCTTCCTGAGACTGACCACAACAAATCAGTAGAACATTTATAAGAATCCAGTCTTAAAAAGANCTGGAACTGAAGGATTGAGTTAATTACTTACTTTGAGGAAGAGAGCAGAGGAAGATACATCTGAAGGAACTTCATCAGAATTATGGCTTCCTGAGACTGACCACAACAAATCAGTAGAACGTTTATAAGAATCCAGTCTTAAAAAGAAAAAAAAAAGAAGACAAATCAAGTTTTAAGAAAAAGAAGCCTGTCGGAATATTATTTAAAATATTTAAAACAGAGGTTAAGAGGGAAATTTTAAAAACAATATGGTATGGAAGATTAGGCCACCAATTTTTCAAAAAATATTTACTGATATCAAGAAATGTATCAGACAAAATTGGAAAGGGCCCTGACTAGCCTCCAATCTCTACCTAGTGTGGTACTCAAAGGAGAAATAAGAATGCCTGGGCAGGCCCTAGCAGTCTTGTGGAGTTCCTGCACATTCAGTGTAGTCACCTAACTTAGACTCAGAACCATCAGCCTAACTGGACCAAGATGTTTAAGCACAAACTCTGGCTAATCAGTGGATAATCACTAAATGATGCTCTGCATTCAAGATCTTTCAGATCTGCTGAAAGACCAGCAACATCTACTTACTTTCTCTGAAAATAACCATTTCCATAAAATTCAAGATAAATTTTATGAAGTTGAGGAATGTTCCCTCTATCCCTGTATTTTGTAGAGTTTTAATCAGGAATGGATGCTTTATTTTGTCAAATGCTTTTTCTTTAAAAAAAAAAGAAACAGAAAAACAAATTAAAAAATAAACCTTTTTTTTTAAATGAGCAGATTTCTTCAGCTGCATACCATTGTGGGGGAGACCAACCTAGAGAGTTAGTCCAGACAAATCAGTAAACATGTTAAAGAAATGTATAGGACAGGAAAAACAGCAATTCTGGGAAGAGAAGATGGAAACAGGATCCAGTGTTGTTACATCTAAAATGTTCAGTTTTTCTTTCTTTCTTTCTTTTTTAGCTTTTTTAAAAAAATTTTTTTTGGTGCTCCAAGATTCATTGTTTATGCACCACACCCAGTGCTCCATGCAATATGGGCCCGTCTTAATACCCACCACCAGGCTCACCCATCCTCCCATCTCCCACCTGTCCATGATCCTCAGTTTGTTCCTCAGATACACAGTCTCTCATCTTTCATCTCTGCCTCCGATTCACCCCAATTCACTTCTCCTTTCCTTCTCATAATGTCCTCCACTTTAATTCTTATGTTCCACAAGTAAGTGAAACCATATGATAATTGACTTTCTCTGCTTGACTTACTTCAGTCAGCACAATCTCCTCCAGACCCATTCATGTTGATACAAAACTTGGGTATTCATCATTTCTGATGGCTGCCTAATATCCCATTGTATATATGGACCACTTCTTCTTTATCCATTTGTCTGTTGAAGGGCATCTCAGCTCTTTCCACAGTTTGATGATTATGGACATTTCTGCTATGAACATTGGGGTACATATGGCCCTTCTTTTCAATACATCCGTATTTTTGGGGTAAATGCCCAGTAGTGCAATTGCAGAGTCATAGGGTAGCTCTATTTTTAATTTTTTTTAAAGATTTTATTTATTTATTTGACACAGAGAGAGAGATCAGATCACAAGTAGGCAGAGAGGCAGGCAGAGAGAGAGGAGGAAGCAGGCTCCCTGC
>LNAC01001529.1:55912-73298 GCA_002007465.1 Ailurus styani | reverse complement strand
TCCCAGGACCCTGAGATCATGACCTGAGCCGAAAGCAGAGGCTTTAACCCACTGAGCCACCCAGGCGCCCTGGAGTTGTGTCTTGAAAGAAGTTGCTGTGGCCAGTGTTGAAGAGGTTACTGCGNATCATGACCTGAGCCGAAAGCAGAGGCTTTAACCCACTGAGCCACCCAGGCACCCTGGAGTTGTGTCTTGAAAGAAGTTGCTGTGGCCAGTGTTGAAGAGGTTACTGCGTATGTTCTACTCTAGAATTTTGATAGATTCCTGCCTCACATTGAGGTCTTTCATCAATTTCAAGTTTATCTTTGTGTATGGTGTGAGAGAATGGCTGAGTTTCATTCTTCTATACATAGCTATCCAATCTTCCCAGCACCATTTATTGAAGAGACTGTCTTTGTCCCACTGGATATTTTTTCCTGCTTCATGATCTCTCGCTTTTCATTAATAATTTTATTAATTTGGGTTCTCTCTCTCTCTCTCTCTTTCTCTCTCTCTCTCCTTTTTGATTAGTTTGGCCAGTGGCTTATTTTTTTTTATTTTATTTTTATTCTTTGCCCAAGGGGTACAGGTCTGTGAATCATCAGGCTTACCTCTTTCACAGCATTCACCAAAGCACAAACCCTTCCCAATGTCCATAACCCATCCACCCTATCCCTACCCTCACACCCCCTCAGGGGCACGTCCACTCGAATGTTTATAGCAGCAATGTCCACAATAGCCAAACTATGGAAAGAACCTAGATGTCCATCAACAGATGAATGGCCAGTGGCTTATTGATATTATTAATTCTTTCAAAGAACCAGCTTCTAGTTTCATTGATGTGTTCTACTGTATCTCTGGTTTCTAACTCATTGATCTCTGCTCTAATCTTAACTATTTCCTTTTTGTGCATGGGGTTGGCTTAATTTCTTGTTGATTTTCCAGTTCCTTAAGGCATAAAGGGAGTTGGTGTATTCGGGATATTTCAATTTTTTTGAGTGAGGCTTGGATGGCTATGTATTTCCTCCTTAGGACAGCCTTTGCCATATTCCATAGGTTTTGGACCGATGTGTCTTCATTCCCATTGGTTTCTATGAATTGCTTGAGTTCTTTGATTTCCTGGTTAATCCAAACAGTCTTGAGCAGGATGGTCTTTAGCTTCCAAGTGTTTGATTTCATTCCAAACTTTTTCTTGTGGTTGAATTCCAGTTTCAAAGCATTGTGGTTGGAGAATATGGAGGGGATAATCTCAGTTTTTTGGTATTGATTGAGCCCTGATTTGTCACCCAGTTTGTGGTCTATTCTGGAGAAAGTTCCATATGCGCTTGAGAAAAATGAGTTTTCTGTTGTTTTAAGAGTGTTCTGTATGTATCTATGAGATCCATCTGGTCCAATACGTCATTCAAAGCTCTTGTTTCTTTGTTGATTTTCTGCTTAGATGATCTGTCTATTGCTGAGAGGGGCAAGATTATCTGTCTATTGCTGAGAGGAGCATGTTAAGATCCCCAACAATTAATGTATTCATATAAATATGATTCTTTATTTTGTTTAACATTGGCTTATGTAGTTGTCTGCTCCCTGGTTGGGGGCATAAATATTTACAATTGTTAGATCTTCTTGGTGGGTAGACCCTTTAAGGATGATGTAGTGTCATTCTGTATCTCTGACTACAGTCTTTAGCTTAAAATTTAATTTATCTGATAAGAGTATTGCTACCCCAACTTTCTTTTGAGGCCCTTTGACTTTCAGTCTGGATGTATCTTTAGGTTCAAAATGTGTCTCTTGTAGACAGCAAATGGATGGGTCCTGTCATTTTATCCAGTCTGCAACCCTGTGCCTTTTTATGGGAGCATTTAGGCCATTCATGTTGAGAGTGATTATTGAAAGGTAAGTTTTTACTGACATCATGTTGCCTGTGAAGTCCTTGTTTCTACACATTATCTCTGTAACTTTCTGTTCTATGTCACCCTTGGGTTCTTTCTTCTTTTATAGAACCCCCCCCTTAATATTTCCTGTAGTGCCAGCTTGGTGGTCACATAATCTTTCAGACCTTGCCGATCTTGGAAGCTCTTTATCTCTCCATCCATTCTGAATGTCAGCCTTGCTGGATAAAGTATTTTTGGCTGCATGTTCTTCTCATTTAGTGCCCTGAATATGTCTTGCCAGTCCTTTATGGCTTGCCAGGTTTCTGTGGACAGATTGACGATATTCTGATGGTCCTTGCTCTATATGTAAGGAATCTCTTTTCCTAGCTGCCCTTAAGACCTGTCTGAATTTATGATTCATGAATCTCACAATTCAGTGTCTAGGGGTCTTTCTAGACTCATTGATCTTGGGGGGTGTTTTCTCTGCCTCTAGGACATGAACACTTCTTCCATTCTCCAGATTAGGGAAATTTTCATCCAGTATTTGATCAAACACCTCTTCGAGTCTTCTCTCTTTCTCCACCCCCTCAGGGATCCCAATAATTCTGACATTGGATAATTTCATGGTGTCATTTATTTCCCTAACTCTGTTTTCATGGCGTCTAATTTGTTTGTTCCAAGCATCCTCCTGATCCTGCTTTTCTATCGTCCTTCTTGTATATCACTGATTCAGTCTTCTGCCTCCATTATTCAGCTGTTAAGAGTATTTAGATTAGATTGGATTTCCTTGATAGTATTTTTGACTTCTGCCAGATCAGCTTTCACTTCTGCCTTTAGAGATTCTATGTTGCCACTAATGGTCTTCTCCAACCTAGCCATTGGCTGGACAATTTTTACCCCAAATTCTATTTCTTACATATTGTTTATGCCCACATCCAATAGTTCTGTGGCAGAGGTCACAGTCTCTGAGGTTTTTCCTCTGTTGGGTGTTCCTCCTCCTAGTCATTTTGGTGAGAGGTGCTTGAGGTGAGGAATAGCTGAATATATCAACCACAATCCAGTCAAGGTGCCCCTTGGAAAGTTCCGCAGCAATCAGAAGTCACCACCAAAAAGAAAGAAAAAAGAAAAATAAAGAAAAATAGAGGAAAAAAAGAGAGACAAAAAACAGCCAAAATGAGTCCCAAAAGTAAGATTTATAAGGTACATAAACCAAAAATGAACAAACAGAAAGATTTACAAAAGTAAGAGACAAGAAGTAAAAAAAGAAGAAAAACCTAGCCAAAATGAACCCTAATAATAAGATTTATATGGTACAAAAACAAAAACAAATACACAGAAACACTAACAGAAAAATAAGATTGGTAGGTGGTTATAAACACTTGATGTGGCCAAATAAGTTTATTTCAGTACTTCCTGGGGAAATCTTGTTATCTTTGTTGAAGGACTCAACTTTCCAGAGATACACGGAAATTAAAACTGGTTTATATATAGGGGTAGTATAGAATAGAGAAAAAAGATTACCTTGAAGCTTATATCTATATATATACTAAAAAGAAAATTAGAAAAAGAAACAGAAACATATGTTGTATTAAATATCTAGTTATAATGGTAAGTAGGTTAAAAAAATAAAAGAAGAATTGTGAGAATGAATTAAAAAAATTTTGTTTCTATGAAATATACAGGTTTGGGGGCTATACCAAGGGCTTAATATATTTTTTCCCCTAGTGTTGGGGTTTTACAGTTTTATGGGGACCCTGTGGTTATTGTCCTCTTGTTCTTTTGGCTTGTCTTCTGGGGGAGGGGCCTGCTGCATTGTTTTTCAGTCAATCTTGCTTGGGCTGAGTTGCCCTGCCCCCTATCAAGGGGCTGGGCCCTGTGGAAACTGGTTTTTCAGGTTTTTGTTCTCTGGAGGTTTTTGTCCTTGGGTGGCTTTTTGAGGCTTTTCAGAAGGCTAGTGGAAAAATCAAATTGTCCACACCCAGTCCTTTGCCTTAGAGAAAACCCTCAGTCTGCTCCCCCCTGAATGGTCCAGAACACACAGACTCCCCCTCTGCAATCTCCACAGAACACTGCAAACTCCCACAGGTGGTGCTTGCTCCCAGCCACTGTCTCAGTGGTCGCCCCAGGCCACCACTTCTCTCTGCACCCCTGTGCCACCAAGACCACAAGCAATCTTGGTCTGGGGGAGCCCGATCCTGGTGGCTGCTGTTGCCAGGACTGCTATCTGGAGTCCACGCCCACGACCCAGCAGCAATGCAGGTCATGGAAGGCTGCGGGTTCAGAGACCTCTGGCCAGCGCCCTCACCAGGTTCTCTCAGATGAGGGCGAGGGTGTGCCCAGCCCAGGTGGTGGTACAAGTGGCAGAAAGCTGAGGGTCCAGGGACCACGGACTGGGGACCCCGCTGGGCTCTCTCAGGCATGGGTGGTCACCAGCTGTGACCATCCTGGGACTGTGGGCTTAGGACTGTGCCCATGGCCACCTGATTCCACCAGTTTCCCCTTAAGACCTTTTGCTCTTTTTGAGTGCTTTTAACCAGACTCCAAGTTGATGCTGGTCCCAAGAAAAGAGAAGTTTCATATTAGGGTATTACTTTCCAGTGGGTCGCTTCTGGTGGCTCCCTCCCCCTTCTGTTTATCCTCTGATATCAGTCTGAGCACTACTACTCTGCTTTACCTCTCCACTCATGATCTCCTGCCCCCATAGAGATCCAAAAGTGTATAATCTTACATCTCAGGCTGATTTCATGGGTGCTCAGAATGTTCTGGTACTTACTTAGCTCACTTCAGCGAACCTGTTGAAACAGGGACTCCTACTTCTCTGTCATCTTGCCTCTCCTCCCAAATGTTCAGTTTTCAATGACTATAACAACAACAAACCAGGAGACAGGCAAAGAAGCAAGAAGTGTTCAATATACAGGAGATAAAGTGGTCAACACAAACTTCTGCTTGGAGGGTTCAGATGTTGGGCTCACCAGACAAAGACACCAAAGCAACGATTACAAATATGTTCAAAGAGGGGCACCTGGGTGGCTCAGTGGGTTAAGCCTCTGCCTTCGGCTCAGCTCATGATCTCAGGGTCCTGGGATTGAGTCCCACATCAGGCTCCCTGTTGAGCAGGGAGCCTGTTTCCCCCTCTCTTTCTGCCTGCCTCTCTGCCTACTTGTGACCTTTCTCTCTCTCTCTCTGTCAAATAAATAAATAAAATCTTAAAAACAAAAACAAATATGTTCAAAGAATAAAGAAAGCTATGTTTAAGAATACAGGAAATGTATGATGGCTTATCAAATAGAGAATATAAATGAAGATACAGAAATTATTTTTAAAAAGAATCTAATAGAAATTTCAGAGTTGAAAAGTACAGTCATTGAAACAAAAAATTTACTAGAGGGATTCAACAGCACATTTGAGCTGACAGAAGCAATAATAAGCAAGTTGGAGGATATGGCAATAGAGAACATCCAAACTAAAGACCAGAGAGAATTAAAGCAAAAAAATTGAACAAAGCCTCAAAGAAGAGTCTCAAAAGAGGCATAAAAATTATTTAGAGGAACAGTAGCCAAATACATCCCAAATTTGATTCAAAGAAAACACTAATCTACACATCTAAGTTCAACAAACTTGAAGTAAGATAAACTGAAGAAATACATACCTAGACAAATGATCATGAAATTGTTGAAAGAGCACTTCTTCACAGCAGCAAGGAAAAAAATGGTTCAAGTACAGGGAAACCACAATTAGTTAATATCTTATGTGGATAAGAATTCTCCTAAGAAAAATGGAGTCTAGAAAGCAGTGGGATGACAGATTCAAGGGACTGAAAGAAAAAAAAATCAACCAAACACTCTGTATTCAATAAATCTACCTTCAAAAATGAATATGAA
This sequence comes from Ailurus styani, assembly GCA_002007465.1. NCBI lineage: Eukaryota > Metazoa > Chordata > Mammalia > Carnivora > Ailuridae > Ailurus > Ailurus styani. Next base: position 67,573 of record LNAC01001529.1, on the reverse strand, counting down.
TTAAAGACATTCCCAGATAAACAAAGAATGACAGAAGTCATTGCTAGATCTTCCTCAGAAATACTAAAAAAGTCCTTCAGGCTGAAAAGAAATGATATCAGACAGTGACTTGAATCCACATGAAGAAATAAAGTGGACTGGTATAGGTAATTACATAAGGAAATATAGATGACAGTATATTTTGTCTTTTTTGCTTCTCAACTCATTTAAAACACATTTGCATGAAAATATAATTCTATATTGATTGTTGAATTTTAACACATGTATGTAATATAAATGGTGATAATAGCACAAAGAAGAGGGAGAAAACAGAGCTTTATTGGAAGAAAATACCTATATTTTACTTAAATTACACTAGCATTGATCTGAACTTGGTTGTGATAAATTAAGCCACATAATGTAATCACCAGAAAAAACACTGATGTAATAACCCTGAAAATATACTGAAGACAACAATTATAACAAAGTAATTAAAATAGTGACATAGAAAGTTCCTACTTGCTGCTAAAAATATACAGTCAAAATACAATACAGGAAATAAAAAGATGAGAAATAAAAATTAAAAATTAAATAGCAACATGGCAGATATAAATCTAATCATATCAATAACTACATTAAATGTAAATGGACTGAACAATCAAGTCAGAGATTTTTAGATTGGGTAAAAGAAATTAAGATCTGGGGTGCTTGGGTGACTCAGTGGGTTAAGCCTCTGCCTTTGGCTCAGGTCATGGTCTCAGGGTCCTAGGATCGAGCCCCACATCGGGCTCTCTGCTCAACGGGGTGCCTGTTTCCCCCTCCCCTTTGCCTACTTCTCTGTATACTTGTGATCTCTCATCTCTCTCACTCTGTCAAATAAATAAAGAAAATCTTTTAAAAAAAAAGAAATTAAGATCTAAAATACAGTTTTGATTCAAAGATGCACATAAGTTAAAGACAAAAGAATAGAAAAAGAGCCTATGCAGATAGTAACCATAGGTGAGCTGGAGTGGCTATATTAATATCAGAAAAAATAAAACCATAGCATATCAAAATTTATGGACATAACTAACACAGTGCTTACAGGGAAATATATAGCTTTAAATTACTATATTAGAAAAGAAGAAATATCTAAGTTGATTTTCTAAACTTCCACATTTAAAAACCAAAAAAAAGAAGAAAACTAAACCTAAGACAAGAGGAAGAAAAAAATAATAAAAATTAGACAGGAAATCAATTAAATAAACAAAAAAAATAGAGACTATCAGTTAACTGAAAGTCAGTTTTTTGAAAAGATTAACAATATTGCTAACCCTTTAATTGATCAAGAAACAAGGGAAAATTAGGAAAACCATATAAGAGAGAAGAGAACCCATTGGTGAATTTACAGAAATGAAAAGGAAATTATTATTATTATTATAAATCATTATAAGGGAATATTATCAACAATGTTACACCAACAAATTAGATAATTTAGATGAAATGAATAAATTCCTACAAGAACAGAAATTAACAAGACCAACTCAAAAAGAATTTGAAAATGTAAATAGATGCCTAACAAGTAAAAAAATTAAATTCACAATCTAAAAATCTTCCCAGAAAAAAAATGATTAATCTTTCCAGATGCCTAGTTTATTATTAGTCCTCTGGGGCTCTTGGCTTGATTGACACTTTCATGGTTTTTTCTTCCTGTTTCACTGAGGAAGCTTCCTCTTGTGCTTTTCTCTTGTACTTTTCTCTCTTTCGTTGTGATTATTCTCTTCTTATAGGCTTTGTTTTGAAAACTTAGCTCAATAATGGCCAATATTCTTTTCTAATGGATGCGCTTGGAGTTACATTTTCTTCTAATAACCATTTTAGCAGCATTACTCAAATATTGACACATACTCATTCTTTATCATTTACTCATAAATATTTCCTAATTTCCATTGTGATTTCCTTATCCCTTGAATTATTCAGCAATGCATTTTTTTCATTTCCAAAGAAATATGGCTTTTTTGATTACATTTTATCATTGACTTTCATTTTGAATACTTATTAGATACAATTATCTATATATTAAATAGAGTACTTGGTATTCACTGAGATTGGCTTTGTGAACTAGTATCTTCCAATGTTGCTACAATTTCAGAGGTCTCTTGGGTTCAAGGTTCTAAATATGCTCATTCAGTCAAACTTGTTAATTATGCTGTTCAAGTGTCCTTTACCCTTACTAATTTTTAGTCTGGTTTTCTTATTGAAATTTCCCTTTATACATGTGGTTATATAATTTTTTGTTGTAAGTCTGTAATACATATTTACTTTATTTTCAGTCTGAATATTGTTCTTACATTTATGACCCATTTATTGTTCCTCATCTGTGACTTATTCATATCCTTTGTGTGTGTGTGGTTTTTTTTTATCCTTTGTGTGTTTCAACATTGGTTTGTTGGGTTTTTTTCATTGACTTGTAGAATGATTAAGGAAACTAATTATTTGTCTATATTATCATTTGCCTATTATTAGTATATCAGATGTGAATATATTTCCCAGTCTGACATTTATCTTTGCGTTTGGTCATACATATTGCAGAGTATAGAATCAGCTTGCCATGTAATACAAAGTAAGGAAACTTAGGGCGCCTGGGTAGCTCAGTGGGTTAAAGCCTCTGCCTTCAGCTCAGGTCATGATCCCAGGGTCCTGGGATCAAGGCCTGCATTGGGCTCCCTGCTCAGTGGGGAGCCTGCTTCCTCCTCCCTCTGCCTGCCTCTCTGCCTACTTGTGATCTCTCTCTCTGTCAAATAAATTTTAAAAAATACAAAAAAAAATCTTAAAAAAAAAAGTAAGGAAACTTGTTGGAATTTTTATTGGGATTGCAATGCAATATTAAATCCTCTAATCGGTGCACATATTATGTCCTTTCATATTTTAAATAAAATGGACAGAGGGAGATCATAAATAAAAGAGCAGAAATCAGTAAAATAAAAACGCAAAGATGTAATACAGAAAATTAGCTTGTTCTTTGAAAAGACTTAGAACACTGATAAATTCTAATTGTAATAAAAAGAATGGACAAAAATAATTAGAACTCAAAAAAAAGGAGTAAACAACTTCCTGTCCTCTCCCCCACCAGAGGCAAATTTAAATAAAATGAACAAGTCCCCCAAAAGTGCATCGAACCACAACTGACATAGATAAAAATATAAATAACACTGCAAAAAAACGTGTCTAGAGTCATTAGCCTTCCAATGAAAACTGTGAAGGTCTGAAGGGCTTCACCCACAAGTGTTGCCAAACCCTTGTGGAAAGAAATAACACCAATCTGACACAGTCTCAGAGCATACAAAGTATACTTCCCAAATAATTTTATGAGGCCAGCAAAATCTAGATATCAAAACATTTCCAGTTCAAACTGGGAAAGATAATTAAAGGCCAATTTCACTTATGTACCTAACTAAATATTCTATAAAATACTAGAAATTTAGATCTGCCGATATATAAGAAAGGACAACAAATCATGACCAAATTTGTTTTATCCCAGGATTGCAAGTTTGCTCTTACACTGGAAAGACAATCAATGTATGTTACTACCACTGATTATGTCAGTAGTTACAAAGAAAAACATCACAAAACATACCTAATGAAGAAATTTTGGAAGTTTTCCTGTTAGTGAAAGGAGTAAGAGACACATTTTCCCTTACACTGGAGGTTCCAACCCGTGCAATATGTTCAGAAAGAGAAATAAAGAAGCGTTAGAAAGGAACAGTGAAACTGCTATCACCTGTAGATAATAAAACTATCATACAGAAAATCCTAGAAAAGCTGAAAATTGAAAGGAATAGATTGATAAGTTGCACAAAAAAGTGTAAATATTGGTTATACTTCTATTTGCCATCCATAAAAAGTAAGACAATAAAATTTATACTAACCTTCACATACACAAATAATAATCTGTTAGAAGATGTAATGGAAGAGAATATAGACTTTTTACAATATAAAAAATAAAATATTAGGCATTAACTATTAGTCATTAATATTAGGCATTAATTAGTGTTAATTACACTATTAACAAAAAATAGTATAAAACTTAAAGGAGAAAAGCTATTAAAAAAAAACTCTGAAAGAACACAAAGGCTGACTTGAACAACTATAAATACATATAAAGTTGTTAAATAGGAAGAAATAAAACCAGAAAGTTGTCAAAACAAAATGTTTACTTTTAATTTGACATATAATAAAATGTAAAAACATGATAAACTTTTAATTTGACATTATAAAATATAAATACATGATAATTATATATGCATTTATATATAATACAGTATAACAATATAATTATATATACCTATTATTTACACATTATATGCAAATGAATACACAAGCAAGAGCAGCTTAGTTTTTCCTGAAAAAAAATAGCAACAGAGGGATGGGACTATTCTTATCTGACATAAAAACATATTAAAAAGCATCTATGACTAAAATAGCATGGTACATGAATAAACAGTGGAACATCATAGAAAATCCTGAAATGCACATACATGTAAATAGAAATTGAATATTTAATAAAGGTCATATCTAAGATCAGTGAGAAGAGGTGGCCTTTCCACTAAGTGACTTTGGGAAAATTATACAGCCATATTTAAAAAAGGAGACAGATCCATCACTCGAATTAGGATAAATTGTAAATGGATCAAAAATATGCATGTAAAAATTAAAGCCATATAAGTCATAAAGTAGAAAAACATAAAAACATGTGAAAGCTTTCATAACCTGAAAGTGGAAAGTTTTTTAAAGTATGATTCAAATTACAGAAGCAAAAAAGGAAAGGATTGATAAACGTGACCACATTAAAATTTCAAAATGCTTGAAAAGAAAACACCATAAACAAAATAATAAAACTACGGGCAAAATTGGGGAAACATTTGCAACTTAATCACAGGCAAAGGGTTAAGAGCCTGATATTAAAACATTAAAAAAACATGCTCCAATAATTGGAAGAAAAAGACAAGCAACCCCATTGAAATACAGTCAAATGATAGGAAGAAAAAAATTCACAGTAAAAGAAATGCAAATGTTTCCTAGAACATAAAAAATAAAGACTGCTCATGATTAAGAAATGCAAATTAAAGCTATACTGGGACACTATTTCTTACCTTTCAGATTGGCAAATCCCAAGAGTCTAAGAATATACCCTATTGGTATATTAGAGTTTGGGAATACAGAGTTTGGGAAAAGACATTCACAATCAGATAATGAGGGAATATAAAATGTTCCAGTGCCTAGAGAGAGAATCGGACAAAATCGAGAAAAATATCTGTATCTTTTAGCCAGGAATCCAATGTCTAGTAATCTATTCCTAAAACATACTTGCAGAATATATACTGACATATCCACAAGGTTATTGGTTGCAGAACTATTTATGACAGCAAAAGATTGCAAGCTACCAGAATGTCCATCAGTAAGGACCAACAGGACTGACTGGCCCTGATTGTATAGACTAACCTAAGGGAAGAATTATATCCTGTGACTCCAAACCATAGTAATTTCATTGTATGTCCTTATTTTTTTTAAAGATTTTATTTATTTATTTCACAGAGGGAGAGAGATCACAAGGAGGCAGAGAGGCAGGCAGAGAGAGAGAGGGGGAAGCAGGCTCCGTGCTGAGCAGGGAGCCCGATGCGGGCCTCGATCCCACGACCCTGAGATCATGACCTGAGCCGAAAGCAGAGGCTTTAACCCACTGAGCCACCCAGGCGCCATGTCCTTATTGATATAAAGTGATAGACAGTGATTTTACCAAAGTAAAAGAACTGTGAAAGAATATTATTTATTGGCATAATTTTTAATCTTAATGTTAGTATTATTTCAAAATGAATACATATGTAAATATATAGTATAACGAAGCAGAAACTTGTTCTTGTCATAAGATACTAAGATTTCTAATGTGAGTAAACAGTTGAGTAAAAATCCAATAGGCTTAAATTTGAATTGTAAATATTAATACAAACGCATGTCTCGTGTCTGTCACTTACCAAAAAATCTCTTAATTCTGTCCACCAAAGGTTTAAAATCATGGACTATACAGTTGAAATGAGCACCTCTGGCACACGAATTGTGGTCTCTGTCATTTACCATAAAGAGTGAACCAGGAGTCTTTGGAGAAATTGCTGACAACAGGTCTGAAACAGAAAATATACAAGAATAAGCTGGAAATTCTTTTTGTGCCAGAAAGCAAGTCATCTATTGAAGGCTGATAAACCCATGCCAAAAGAACACAGAAGCCAATCTGAAAGCCTAAGTGAGACAATTTGAACATCAAAGAGTAAAATAACTATAGTTATTTATATTAGTACAAATATTAAATAATTATTTTGTAATTGATGAGGGAGCAAAGATAAGCTGAAGAAAAATACAAGCTGAAACAGCACAAATCCCCTCGAGTCTCCCCACCCTTCCCAGTCCCCCCACCCTGCTTCCCAGGGGGGTTATGTGTGACATTCCTCCAGCACTCCTGTCTGACCTGAAACTAAAGAAAGGAAAAAAACAAATGGTTCACCAGTAAAGATCACAGTCCAGCAAGACAGGAGTCTCCCTCAGTTTACAAATGTCTTAGTGATTTATAAGAAGAAAACATTCTTATCAATAGCTTAACTTCCAGAGACCCATAGACTCAATTCCCTGAAGCCCTAACATCACCAACCCATCCAAAGTGATGTGGGAAACAAAGGTAGAAGGGAATATAAATAAAATAAATTGTCCTTATAACCTGCAGCCCACTGGCAAGAACTTATGATAGGCAGAATGTAACTTTCCTCCAGGAAACTCCCAGCTATCTTAATGTTAATGCTTTACTAAAGGGAAAAACAACCTCACCTCGACAATGGCAAGGCCTCCAATATCTTGTAGCTCCTTTTCAGCATAGAAAGTCCTTTTGATAAACCTCCCTTTTTCCTTACCCCCAACTCCCAAGTATATAATTAGTCACCACTCACAACCCCAGTGGAAATTCTCTTTCTGCCCATGGATCCATCTCTGTCCCTTAATAAAATCACCTTTTTGCTCCAAAGATGTCTCAAGAATTTCTTCTTGGCCATCAGCTCTGGACTTCACCAGCATTCCAAACCTACATCAGTAATGACACTTAAAGTTTAAAAAAAACCAAACACCTTATCAGTCACTCTTGGAAGTTGCTGGGGCACCATAACCAAACTGATGATGACGGAAAGTTCTTACAGGAAAAAGCCAGCTAATACATGCAGGGAAAAAAAAGTGATGAGATAGAATTGCACAATTTTGCAACCTCTAATGAAATGATGGATCCCATCTAAAAAAACACAGACTGGATGGGTTAAACAACATAAATTAATTGTCTCACAGTTTGGAGCCATGGAGTTTCAGAACAAGGTGTCAGCAGAGTTGAATTCTTCTGAGGCCTCTCTCTTTGGCTTGTAGATAGCCATCTTCTTGCTGTGTTCTCACAGGGAAGTGGGAAGGAGAAAGCATGTTCTGTTGTCTATTTGTATAAGGTCACTAATTCCATTGTAAAAGCCTCACCCTCATGACATCAGCTAAACCTATGTATCTCCCAAAGACCCCATCTCCAAATAGCATCACTTTGGGGTTAGAGTTTCAACATGTGAATGGGAGCTCACAATTCAGTCCATAGCAGATCTGGGCAATCACCACTAAATGCAAAATCAATTTTGGGGTGCCTGGGCAGCTCAGTGGGTTAAGCCTCTACCTTCGGCTCAGGTCATGATCTCGGGATCCTGGGATCCAGCCCCGCACCAGGCTTTTTGCTCAGCAGGGAGCCTGCTTCCCCCTCTCTCTCTGCCTGCCTCTCTGCCTACTTGTGATCTCTCTCTGTCAAATAAATAAAATAAAATCTTAAAAAAAGAACTTTAAAAAAATAATAAGTAAATGCAAAATCAATTTTGTGTGAAAGATTGATAGATTACTTTATAAAGGAGGGATCAGTCCAATACCCTACAAATACACAGAGATCAGTCAGCATTATTAAAAGTGGGGCAATTCCTGATGTTATTCCACAAGAACTTCACAGCATTTGTGATGTATTATTCCCCAAAACATTAAGCTGTAATCAAACCAAGCCAACTTATGTGAAATTGGCTGAGGAAGCTGTTGGGGGTGGGCAAGGAATGACACCATTTTGTGACAGCAATAAAGAATCAGCCAGTTGAAAATGCAGGACATTCTACAAGACACTTGACCCATCTCACCAATAAATTTTGACATTCACAAAGGTAGGAGGGAGGGGAACCTGGATGACTCAGTTGTTAAGCATCTGCCTTATGCTCAGGTCATGATCCCAGGGTCCTGGAATTGAGCCCTGAGTCATGTTCCTTGTTCTGCAGGAAGCCTGCTTCTCCTTCTCTCACTCTCCCTGGTTGTGTTTCCTCTATTGCTGCCTCTCTCTGTGAAATAAATAAAATATATAATAAAATAAAATAAAAATAAATAAAACAAAATAAAATAGGGGTGTTGTTAAAGAATAAAATAAACTTCAAAAACATACCAGCAAAATGGTAAAATAAAAAAGATGCATGTATCTTTTGAAATATTAACTTGAACAAACCAATTATAAAAAGACATTTATGAGACAGTTGGAGAAATTTCTATGAAATTATTTTTGATCTTTTTAGCTTGGTAAGGGCATAGGGTTTATGTAAAGAAGAAAAATATTTATCTGTTAGAAATATTCAAATATAAAATAAGCCTTAAATATGTATATATCATTTTAAATTGCATAAATTATAAAAATTACCATACTGTTTTGATTACTATAATTTTGTAGTATATTTTCAAGTCACAAAGTGGGATGACTCCTACTTTGTATTTCTTGTTCTAGATTGTTTTGCCTATTCAGGGTCTCTTACCATGAGGATTGTCTTTTCTATTTCTGTAAAAAAAAAATGCCATTGGAATTTTGATAGAGTTGCATTGAATTTTCAGATTGCTTTGGACATAATAAACATTTTGGCAATACTAATTCTTCCAATTTCATGAACATGGCATGTCTTTCCATTTATTTGTGTATTTGTCAGTCTATTTCATCAATGCGTTATAGTTCAGCATAAAAGTTTCAGTGCCTTGCGTAAGTTTATTCCTAAGTACTTTATTCTTTGGTTGTTATTATAAATGGGATTGTTTCCTTGATTTGCTTCTCAGATACTTCATTGTAAAGTGTAAAGAAAAGTGTAAAGAAAACTACTGATTTTCATATGTTAATTTTGTATCCCACAATTATACTGAATTTGAACAGAATAGATAACCTAGAAATAAATCCATATATTTATGGTAAACTGAATTTCAACTAGGGCAGAAGGGCAAGAATATACTGTAAGGAATGAATAGTCTCTTCAATAAATGGTGGTGGAATAACTGAATAACCATACACAAAAGAATGAACCTAGACCCCTATCTTACACCATACACAAAAATCAACTCAAAATGAATTAAGAACTTATACAACCTGAAACTGTAAAACTCATAGATGAAAAGAGAGAAAAACCTTCTTGACATTGGTTGTGGCAATGATTTCTTGCTCATAGCACCAAAAGCACAGGCAGTAGAAGCAAAAATTGACTAATGGGAGACTACATCAAACTAAAAACCTTTTGCACAGCAAAGAACACAATCAGCAAAGTGAAAAGGCAATGTACAAAATAGGAGAAAAATATTTGAAAATCATATATCTGATAACAATTAATATCCAAAGATATAAAGAATTCTTACAACTCAATAGGAAAGAAAGAGAGAGGGGAGGGGAGGGAGGGAGGAGAGAAAGAGGAAGGAGGGAAGGAAGGATGAATCAAACAATACAATTGAAAAATGAGAGGAGCACCTGGGTGGCTCAGTCAATTAAATATCTGACTTATGATTTTGTTTCAGGTCCTGATCTCAGGGTTGTGGGATTGAGCCCCATGTCAGGCCAAGAGCATATAGTTAATGATACTGTATAGTACTCTAGAAACATTGTTAAGAGGGTAGATCTTAGGTTAAATGACCTTATCACATGTGCATACACACACATAAACACACACACACACACAGAAGAGGGAGAGAAAACTTTTAGAGGTGATGGTTATGTTTATGGCATTGTTTATAGGGACAACTTCTTGAGCATATACTTACCTTCAAATTCATCAAGACATAAATATTAAATATGTAGGGCGCCTGGGTGGCTCAGTGGGTTAAAGCCTCTGCTTTCGGCTCAGGTCATGATCTCAGGGTCCTGGGATCGAGGCCTGCATCGGGCTCCCTGCTCAGCGGGGAGCCTGCTTCCCCCCCTCTCTCTCTGCCTGCCTCTCTGCCTCCTTGTGATCTCTCTCCCTCTGTCAAATAAATAAAAAAAAATATTAAATATGTATAGCTTTTTTATATGTCAATCATGCCTCAATGAAAATAGCATAAATTATCAACTACCTAGAAAGAAATCCAACAAAAATATGCAGGACTTATCTTAAAAAGACTCTGAAATTGGGGCGCCTGGGTTGCTCAGTCACTAAGTGTCTTCCTTTGGCTCAGGTCATGATCCCAGGACCCTGGGATCGAACCCTGCATCAGGCTCCCTGCTTGGAGGGAAGCCTACTTCTCCCTCTCCCACTCCCCTTGCTTGTGTTCCCTCTCTCACTGTGTCTATTTCTGTCAAATAAATAAAATATTTTAAAATATAATAATAAATAAATAAATAAATAAATAAATAAATAAATAAATAAATAAATAAATAAAAGACTCTGACATTATCGAGAGACATTAAAGAGAACAGAAATAGGGGCACCTGGATGGCTCAGTTGGTTAGGTGTGTGTCTTCAGCTCAGGTTGTGATCTCAGGGTCCTGGGATAGAGCCCTGTGTCAAGCTCCCTGCTTAGTAGGGAGTCTGCTTCTCCCTCCCTCTCTACCCCTCCCCCTGTTTGTGCTCTCTCTGTCTCTCAAATAAAAAAAATCTTTAAAAAAGAGAGAGAACAGAAATAGAGAGTTTGGAGCATACTTTGTTCCGAGTTTGAAATAGTGAATACTGTTGAAATGCAAATTTTCCTTCAACTTGACCTGCGAATTTCATGCAGTCTCAGGCAAATGTCTATAGTGTTCCCCATCATGGCACTTGAAAACCAATTCTCCAATTTTTATGGAAATGCAAAATGCCAAGAATAGTCAAAATACTTTTCAAGAAGATCAAGATGTGAGGAATTGTTTTTTTGGGTATCAAAACATAATACACTTGATGAAGTCCCAATAGTTCATTTTTGCCCTTGCTTCCCTTGCCTTTGGTGAGGTTCCTAGGAAGAAGTTGCTGCGGTTGAGGTCGAAGAGGTTGCTGCCTGTGTTCTCCTCGAGGATTTTGATGGATTCCTTTCTCACATTGAGGTCTTTTATCCATTTTGAGTCTATTTTTGTGTGTGGTGTAAGGAAATGATCCAGTTTCATTGTTCTGCATGTGGCTGACCAGTTTTCCCAACACCATTTGTTGAAGAGACTGTCTTTTTCCCACTGGACATTCTTTCCTGCTTTGTCGAAGATTAGTTGACCATAGAGTTGAGGGTCCATTTTTGGGTTCTCTATTCTGTTCCACTGGTCTATGTGTCTGTTTTTGTGCCAGTACCATACTGTCTTGATGATGACGGCTTTGTAATAGAGCTTGAAATCTGGAATTGTGATGCCGCCAACTTTGCTTTTTTTTT
>LNAC01001529.1:34233-55886 GCA_002007465.1 Ailurus styani | reverse complement strand
TGCACCCGAATGTTTATAGCAGCAATGTCCACAATAGCCAAACTATGGAAAGAACCTAGATGTCCATCAACAGATGAATGGATAAAGAAGATGTGGTATATATATACAATGGAATATTATGCAGCTATCAAAAGAAACGAAATCTTGCCATTCGCAACGACATGGATGGAACTGGAGGGTATTATGCTGAGCGAAATAAGTCAATCAGAGAAAGACAATTATCATATGATCTCTCTGATATGAGGAACTTGAGGGGCAGGGTGGGGGGTTGTGGGGGGTAGGGAGGGAAAAATAATGAAACAAGATGGGATGGGGAAGGAGACAAACCATAAGAGACTTCTAATCTCATAAAACAAACTGAGGGTTACTGGGGGGTGGGAGGGTAGGGATAGGGTGGATGGGTTATGGACATTGGGGAGGGTTTGTGCTTTGGTGAATGCTGTGAAAGATGTAAGCCTGATGATTCACAGACCTGTACCCCTTGGGCAAATAATAAAAATAAAATTAAAAAAAAAACATAATACAAAGCTTTGATAATTAAAACAGGTTTGTGCTGGCATAAAGATTTTTTAAAAATCCCATGGAACATAATAGAAAGCCTAGAAATGTGACAAAGGTGCCACCGCAGAATGGTGGATTTAATGTGGTCTTTCCAATAATGGCATTAGCATAATGAAATATTTATAATGAGAAGTGAAAATGCATATCTGATTCACAGTACACATAAAATCAATTCCAAGTGACTTATAAACCTAATGCAAAAGGCAAAGCCATGAAAATTAAAGAGAGAATATGGGAGATTAACTATAACTGTAAGGTAATAAAAATTTCTTAAGTGACAGAATGGGGTCAGAAATGATAAGAAAACAGAAATTTACATGGAGCTAGAGCTGGTCCTGGGGATATATCTTGACCCCTCTTGGCCTACAGCTGTGTTTTTATAATTTTTTTTTAAACCACAACATACATTAAGATAGATATTTTATTTCTTGATATATACATTGCAACACACACACACACACGTGCGCATGCACGCACACACACACACACATGTGCATGCATATACACACACCACCTGAAACCAAATTTAACAAAACAATACATACCCTTGTCTGTGAGGAGTCCAAAATTTTCTTTTTTTTACTCTATTATTCTGACTTATTTTTTTAATCCTGTTTGCTATCCATTAAAATGAACATGAACTACTAGGGAGTTGTAACAGTTTAAAAATTGTTAGTCTAAAACAGAATTTTAGGGTGCCTGGGTGGCTCAGTGGGTTAAAGCCTCTGCCTTCGGCTCAGGTCATGATCTCAGGGTCCTGGAATCGAGGCCCGCATTGGGCTCCCTGCTCAGCGGGGAGCCTGCTTCCTCCTCTCTCTCTCTGCCTGCCTCTCTGCCTACTTGTGATCTGATCTCTCTCTCTGTGTCAAATAAATTTTTAAAAATCTTAAAAAAAATAAAAATAAATAAAAATTAAACAGAATTTTAGCAGGCAACTTAGGTGCAGAAGGGAATAAAGAAACTGTGCTGCAAGCTAGTGGGCAGCTGGAAAGGGACTATCACAGCCTGATGTCTGAAAGAGCTGGGGCAGTGTATGGCAGTAGTTCAGAGGTAAAGAGCATGGTCTTTGCATCAACACTTCCTGGCTTTAGTTTCTAGCGTGTGACCTTAGACAAGCCCCTTAAGGTATCTGTGTTTTAAAATAAGAATGATAGTGGGGCTTGCTTCATAAGGTTGTTAAAATGTAAGGTGTTCTTACCTAAAGAGTCAATATATCTAAAGTATACAGAAGCATGCTTATGTTGGCGAAAGCACTACACTTTCCAAGTTGTGAAGCAAGATGAGTGGGTTAATACTGTAATCTTATTTATGGATGGAGAGATGGTAACCTAGGTAACGCTTACATAAGTTCCTAGATTTGAGGTGTTAGATTCGAGCCTTGAATGAGAGAGAAAGGTAGAACTACTCGATCTATTGAAATAACTGATTTCACTGGATTTGTAGGGTTGCCCGTGAAATAGAGATAAGTATCTTTTTCTGGGAGTAGCAGTGGAAAAGATGGATAGGATTAGTGACAAAATCATGTGGGAGACATGTAACATTCTTTTCCCAAACCTATCAAAAAACCAAACCACAAGTTCCCAATTTAAATGGGAGCCGTATGTTACTACAGGTGACATACAGGCTGCTGAGGGGTTCTGCTGGTTAAACAGAGTAATGGGGAATTTACTTCTTCGAATTTACATTCTTTACATCCTTTAAAAAATTTACATCCTTTACATAGGATGTAAAAGTTTGGAAGAAGCTGTTGCTCACAATATAACAATGATAAACACCCAACTTATTCCAAAATCATCCTGTGTGATACCCATTAGAGACCTAAAACTGCAAAGAAGTTTAAATGGACATATTCCAGGAAAGGATGGGTCCTTTTGGTTGAGGATTTTCTATAGCTGCTTTTATCTCTGGGACATGGCAGGAAGGAAAATAAACCTGCTATAAATTAAAAAAAATGTGGCCAAGATAAGAAGAACCAACAAAACCTTCAAGGTTCCTGTAGGCCATCATGATAAATAGAATCAAGAAAAACACCAAAACCAGGCTAATCTACACATCCCATAAAATCTTCCTTCAAGCATTTAATCTCAAATACAGAATAGTACATGGAAGGCTGGGGATGGGGTAAGAGGGCAAAGGGGAAGGGAGAGTTGGGCGGCAGGGAGGAATCCCGTGGTGTAAAAAGCTAGGGCTAAGACTGTAAAATAGAGAGTTCTTCCAAGTCATGGGAAGCTGGAGAAATGAGCAAGAAAGCAAAGAGAGGGTTGTTCAGAGTCTTGGATCCCAATTCCTAATTGAAAGAGGGACCTGATTCTTACCATCAAAGTATATGAAACCCATAGAAAACTGAAATTAACTACAACTACAGCCCATCCCTGGAGGAGCTCAACTTCAGATTGAAGAGTAAAAAGAATTACATGTTTGTAAGTTTTTTACATTTTTTAAAAGACTTTATTTATTTATTTGACAGAGTGAGAGAGATCACAAGTAGGCAGAGAGGCAGGCAGAGAGAGAGGGGGAAGCAGCCTCTCCACTGAGTAGAGAGCCTGATATGGGGCTCGATCCCAGGACCCTGAGGTCATGACCTGAGCCAAAGGCAAAGGCTTAACCCACTGAGCCAACCACATGCCCCTGTTTCTTACATTTTTAATGAAGCATCATAATATTAAAGATAGAATGTGACAGCTGAAAAACACATGATGTAGAGCAACAATAGAAAAATCTCTAAACACTAAACAATAGAGAAATCTCTAAATACTCTAACATAATTTTAAATAACCATGGACCAAATAGGAAGTTCAAAGTATAGTTTAAAGAAAAACAAACATAGAACTGAACAAAAATGGAAATATCAAAATAGGTGGTATGCTACTAAAGCAGATCTGAGATGGATTTTTTAACATGAAATTCTCATGTTAGAAAAGAGGAATGAGGAAGTTATCAAAATAATAATTTAAGTTACTACATCAAGAACTTGGAAAAAGAAGAGCAAAGTAGACCCAAAGTAAGCAGAAGAAAGAAATAATGAAGATTGGATCTGAAATTAATGAAACTGAAAATAGGAAATAATAGAAAAAGCTAATGAAACAAAAAGCTGTTTCCTTAAACATATTAATATAGTAGATGTATCCCTCTAGCAAGACTGAAAAAAAATAAAACCAGAAAAGATACTAATTAATAGTACGAGGAAACAAAGGGTATCATTATGGATCCTGCAGTCATACAAATGATACAAAGCTGTCGGGGAGCCTACTGAGGTGGCTCAGGTGGTTAAGCCTCTGACTCTTGATTTTGGTTCAAGTCATGATCTCAGGGTCATGAGACTGAGTCCTACATTGGGCTCTACACAGGGAGTCTGCTTGAGATTCTCTCTCTCTCTCCCTCTCCCTCTGCCCATCCCGTCACTTGTGTGTACTTTCTCTCTCTTGCAAATAAATAATCTTTTAAAAAAAGATGCAAAGGGAATGTTATAAACAATTTTACACTTATAAATTTCACAACCTAGAAGAAACTGCCTGCTCAAAATCCACAAATCACCAAAAATTAATCACCATAAAATATATATATGAATAGTCTGGTAACCATTACAGAAGTCAAATTCATAGTTTAAGACTTCCAGGGGCGCCTGGGTGGCTCAGTGGGTTAAAGCCTCTGCTTTCGGCTCAGGTCATGATCTCAGCGTCGTGGGATCGAGGCCCGCATCGGGCTCTCTGCTCAGCAGGGAGCCTGCTTCCTCCTCTCCTTGTCTCTCTCTCTCTGCCTGCCTCTCTGCCTACTTGTAAACTCTCTCTCTGTGTCAAATAAATAAATAAAAATCTTTAAAAAAAAAAAAAAGACTTCCAAAAAAGAAACCAATAGTCCCCCTTGGTTTCACTGTCAAATTCTACCAATGTTTATAGAATTGAAAATTTTACACAATCTCCGCCAGAAAATAGGAGACGAAGGAATACTTCACAGTTCATTTTAGAGGGTTGTTACCAAGAAAAAATAAAGACTATGAAAATACACTCACACACACACACACATATACACACACGCACACACGCACATGCACATATACATAAATATCTCTTATGAGCTTTGATGCAATAGTCCTCAACAAAAATATCAGAAAATTGAATACAAAAATTTATAAAAAGAATTTTATATATTCACCAAGTGGGATTTATCCCAGAAATATGAAGATTTAATATTTGAAATCAACCAAAAAAACCTACCTTTTTTTTAAGATTTTATTTATTTATTTCACAGAGGAAGAGAGATCACAAGGAGGCAGAGAGGCAGGCAGAGAGAGAGGGGGAAGCAGGCTCCCCGCTGAGCAGAGAGCCCAATGCGGGCCTCGATCCCAGGACCCTGAGATCATGACCTGAGCCATCCAGGTGCCCAAAACCTACCATGTTAATAGGCTAAAAAAGAGATTGACACACACACACACACACAAACAAAAACAAAACAAAAAAAAAACCTTGACAAAATCCAACACCCATACGTGGTAAAAACTCTCAATGAGTTAGGAATATAAGGGGAGTGCCTGAACTTGATATGGAGCATTTACAGAAACCTACAGTTGATATGGTACTTAATTATGATAAACTGAATGTTAGCCCCCTAATATCAGAAGCAAGGCAAGGGTATCTGCTTTCAATGCTCATTCAACATAGCACTGAAAGTTTTAGCCACTGCAATAAGAAGAGGAAGGAAAAGATGGCAGATTGGAAAAGAAGAAATAAAGCTCTCTCTAGTTGCAGATGACTTGATTGTCTTCATAGAAAATCTCAAGGAATATACAAAAATAAAGACCTATAAATAAGAACTGAGTTTAGCAAGAATGCAGGATACAATATCAATACAAAAATATCCATCACGTTTCTCCACTCTGAAAAGCCATATGCAGAAACTGCAATTAAAAATGCAAAACCAGGGGTTCCTGGGTGGCTCAGTCAGTTGAGCGTCCGACTCTTGGCTTCAGCCCAGGTTATAATCTCATTGGTCATGGGACTAAGTGCTGTGTCAGGCTCCCAGATCAGTGGGGAGTCTACTTAAAGATTCTGTCCTTCTGGGCGCCTGGGTGGCTCAGTGGGTTAAAGCCTCTGCCTTCGGCTCAGGTCATGATCTCAGGGTCCTGGGATTGAGGCCCACATCGGGCTCTCTGCTCTGCAGGGAGCCTGCTTCTTCCTCTCTCTGCCTGACTCTCTGCCTACTTGTAATCTCTCTCTCTCTCTCTCTCTGTGTCAAATAAAAAAATAAAATCTTAAAAAAAAAAAAGATTCTGTCCTTCTGCCCCTCTCCCACTTGCGCATGATCTCTCTCTCTCTCTCTCTAAAATAAATAAATCTTTTAAAAAATAATAAATAAATAAAATGTAAAATCATTTATAATCACACCAAAGAAAATCAACTGCTTGGATATAAGCTCAACAAAAAAATGTACAAGGTCTGAATGCTAAAAATTAAAAATATTGATAAAAGAATCAGAGAAGACCTAAATAAGTGAAGAGATGTACCATGTTAGCAGATTAGAAGACTCAATGTAATATAGATAATTTCTCTCCAATCTATAGGTTTAATATAATTCCCCTTAGCATCCCAGCAAGGTTTCTGTAGATGTAGACCATATCATTCATTTATATGAACAAGCAAAAAACCCAGAATAGCTAAAAGCAATCTTGAAAAATAGGAATAAAGTGGGAGAAAAAACTGTATCCAATATCAAGTTTTACTATATAGCTACAGTAATGTAGACAGTATTGTATTGGTGGAAAGACAGACATGTAGAGTAGTAGATCAAAATAAAAAACTCAGAAATATACTCTTATAAAGATGCTAAATTAATTTTTGACAAAAATTTTGTGTTTTCTTGGCAAAAGCAATTCAACTGAGGAAATATAGCCTTTCCAAAAAATGGTACAAGAACAATTGGACATCCGTAGGCAAAAAAGTGAACTTGACCTCACATTTTATGCAAAAATAAACTTAAAATGGATCACAGACATAAAGTTAAAACCATATAATTTTTAGAAAAAACATAGGAGAAAAAATATATTTAGAATCTAGGTCTAGAAAAGATATCTTAGGCATTAAAAGCATAATGCATAAAAGACAAATAGTAAAAATTGGTCCCCATCAAAACTAAAATATTTTGCTCTGCAAAAGAGACTGTGAAAAGGATGGAGAAATAGGATACAGACTGGTAGAAAATTATTGCAAAACATTCAACAAATGTTGCAAAAAAAAACCCTCCTAAAAACATGGCTGTAAACAACCCAATTTGAAAAACAGATAGACATAAACAGACATTTCACTGAAGATAACATATAGATAGAAAATAAGTGCACATATAAAAAATGTTTAACATCATTTTCTGTTGTGGAAATGTAAAATGAAACTACAACAAGGTATCACTGTACAACTATCATAATGGCTAAAACAAAAAAGGGACACCACCAAATGCTGGCAAGAATAAAGAGAAACTAGATCACTCCTTCATTGTTGGAAGGAATGAAAACTGGAACAGCTACTCTGGTAAACAGTTTGGTAGTTCTTATATAGCAAATATGCAATTATCATACAACCTAGCAGTTGAATTCTTGAGCATTTGTTTCAGGGAAATGAAAATTTATGTTCATTCAAAACCTTCACACAAAAGTGATAGAAATTTTATTCATAACAATCAAAAATAAAATATGACTGGAAACAATGCAGATGTCCTTCAACAGGTTAGTGGTTAAACAAATGGTGATATAAGCATACCATGGAATACTACTCAGCAAAAAAAGGAATGAACTACTGATACATACACAATGTAGATGAATCTTCAGAGAACTATACTGACTGAAAAGAGTCATTTCCAAAAGGTTACATACTATAGATTACATTTATATAACATTATTTAAATGAAAAAAATGAGAGGTAGAGAACAGATGAGTGGTTGTCAGGATAATAGGGAATAGAAGGTCAGGTTGGGAGAAAAATGAGTGCTGTGATAAAAGAGCAAGATGAAGGACACTTGGGATGGAACTATCTTGTATCTTACCTGAAGTGGTAAATACATGAACTACACATTTGAGACAATTGCACAGAACTAAATAGACACAAATAAATACATGTAGAACTGGGAAGACTTGGATAAGATCAGTGGACTGTGTCAGTGTGAATTTCCTGGGTTGTGATGTTGTACCATAATTTTATGAGATGTTATATTTGGGAGGAGAAGGGTAAACGGTACAATTTCCTACAAATGAATGTGGATCTCATTGCTAAACTGTAGTGAACTATCTCAAGATGAAAAGTTTAATAAAAATGTATGTTGTAATAGGCAGACCACTGAGGACTTTTAGGGCACTGAAACTATTCAGTATGATACTATAATGGTAGACATGTGTCAAAATGCATTTGCCAAAACCCATAGAATGTACCATACCAAGAATGAGCCCTGATGTAAACTATGGACTTTGGGTGATCATGACGTGTCAGTGTGGGTTCATCAGTGGTAATGAAGGTATTGCAACGGTGTGGGAGATTCGTAGCAGGGGAGGTTATGCATATGTGGGGATAGGGGTTACATGGGAAACCTCAGTAATTTCTGCTTAATTTTTCTGTGAACCTACAACTGCTCTAAAGATTGAAAATATACTGTTATATGGTTCCTTACATTAAATGTGAAGCAGTGTAATATTATTCAAAGGTGGACTCAGAACATTTTTAAAGTATATGGTAAATCTAACTAATGTTTAAGGAGAAGTTTAAGTAATAAGTTGATAGAGGAAATGAAATAAAATTTAAAAATGCTCATTTAAGCCAATAGAGGGCAGAAAATGGAAGTAAACAAAAATGAAACAAATAGAAAACAGCAAGATGTTAGATTTTAATCCAACTATATTAATAATCACTTTCAATCTCAATGGTCTTAGAGAAGTCAAAACAATGACAATTTTCAGATTGATAAAAAAGGTAAGACCCAGGGTGCGTGGGTGGCTCAGTGGGTTAAGGCCTCTGCCTTCGGCTCAGGTCATGATCCCAGGGTCCTGGGATCGAGGCCCCAATCGGGCTCTCTGCTTGGCAGGGAGCCTGCTTCCTCCTCTCTCCTCTCTCTCTGCCTGCCTCTCTGCCTACTTGTGATCTCTCTCTCTGTGTCAAATAAATAAAGAAAATCTTTAAAAAAAAAAAGTAAGACCCAAATATCAGTGTAATCTGCTAGTATCTGCATTAACACCCAACGAAGTAAATTTTAGAACAAGTAATCTTATCAGGGATAAAGAGGTCTATTGTATGATGGTAAAGGGACCAATTTTATAAGAAAGTATAGAAATTCTAAATGTTTCTGTACTATCAACAGAGCTTGAAAATGATAGGTCTAAAAGGAGATTACAAGAGCACCTATGGTGGCTCAGTTGGTTGAGTACTTGGTGATTTCAACACAGATCATGATCTCATAGGTCGTGGGATCGAGCCCCACATTAGGTTCCATGTTCAGTGGGGAGTCTGCTTAAGATTGCCTCTCTCCTCTTCCTTTGCCCCCACTTTCTTAAACAAATAAATAAATCTTTAAAAAAATAAAAAGAGAATACAGATAACTCTACAGTCATACTTGGAGGCTTCCTCACTCTTCTGTTAATAATTTGTAGAACAGGCAAGCAAAAGAATCAGTGAGAATAAAGATGATCTGAACAACAGTGTCCACATACTTGACTTAACTGACATTACTAGAACATTCCATCCAACAGCAGCATACTAGACGTTACTCTCACAGTACATGGAAACAGTCACCTAGATAGACCACAATCTGAATCATAGAAAACAATCTTGACTTTAAAAGAACAAAGATCATACACAGTTATTTTAACAACACAATGGGATTAAAGTAAAAATCAAGAGAAAGAGAGCTGGAAAATCTCAACATATTTGGAAATTAAACAACGCACTTCTTAAAAAAAAGAAATGGGTCAAACCGGAAATCTCAAGAGAAATTTAAAACATTTTAAGCCAAACAAATATGAAAACTATTAAGATTTGTGGGATTTAGCAAAGCAGTGTTTGGAGGGAAATTTACATAAAGAAGTACTTATATCCTAGAAGAAGAAAAATCTGAAATCAAAAACATAAGCTTCCATCTTAAGAGACTGGATAAAGAAGAGCAAATTAAACTCAAATCAAGGAGAGTAGTGGAAATAATAGAGATTACAGCAGATATAAATGATAATGAAAAAAATGTTATATAAAAATCAGTGAAACCAAAAGTTGGCTCTTTGAAAGAAAAATGAAGTTCATAATATTCAGGACAAATTGGCCAAGGTGAAAAAGGAAGACAAAAGTTACCAATATTGGAAATGAGGGAAAGGTTTTAATGTTGATCTTACACACATTAAAAAACTAATGTAGAGGAGTGGCAAGATGGCGGAGGAGTAGGAGACTGATTATCATCAGGTCCCAGGAATTCACCCAGATAGCTATCAAACTATTCTGAACACCTACAAATTCTACCTGAGATCAAAGAGAAGAAGAGCAGCAATTCTAGGAACAGAAAATTGACCGCCTTCTGGAAGGTAGGACGTGCGGAGAAGTGAATCTGAGGCGACGGGAAGATAGACCCCGGGGGGAGGGGCCGGCTGCCGGCAAGGGAGCGAGCAGTGGAGCACAGATTCGGAACTGTTAGAAGTCATCTCCACAGAGGGACATCGCCCCAGAGGCCAAGCGGGGGGTGAAGCCCTCGCGGGGACAGTGTGGTCTCAGGATCCACAGGGACACAAAAAGACCTTGGGTGTCTGAGCACAACCGAGCTCCCAGGTATCAGAGAGAAGCCAGTGGGAGAGACGGAGCAGAGCTGAGAAGGTGTCTCTCAGCTTGGTGTTACCTTGGACTAGGATCCAAAGCACAGTCGGGCCACTGCTCTGTGAGCGGGGACCCCACGGGCAGCAGACCCAGAGAGACCCCCTTCTTCCTCTTCCAGGAGGAACAGCATGGGAGCGACTGCAGGAATCTGCCAGGTTTGGAGATTCTAAAAGGGGCCACGCCAGAGATAGAGACACTCAGTAAAAGGCCGGGTGAGCTCGGAGAGTGAATGGAGACCAGGAGACAGGAGTAACTGCTTTTCTCTGAGGCACACTGAGGACTGAGGCCCCAAGCTCTCAGCTCCTCTGGGTCAGAGACTGGGAGCCACCATTTTCAGTCGTGACCTCCAAAGCCCTACGGAAAGAATTCAGGGAATAAAAGCTCCCGAGAGCGAACCCAAGCTGATTACTTAGCCTGGCCCCTGGCGACGGGGGTGCGAGTCCACCTTGGGCAGAGACACTTGAGAATCACAGCAACAGGCCCCTCCCAAGAAGACCAGAAAAAAAAATCCAGTCAAAGTCAAGTTCAAGATTGCTGAGAATTGTGGAACTCCGGAGCTAGGGGAAAGCAATGCAGAGAATTCATGGCTTTTTCCCCATGATTCTTCAGTCATTCAAAGTTAAATTCATTGAATTTTTTTCTTTGAATTTTTTTCTTACTTTTTTATTTTAAATTTTTCCCTTTTCCTATTTTAACGTTCTTAACTCTTATATCTTCTCAACACTTTTTAATCTTTTTAAAATTTGCATTGTTATAATCATATTTTATCCCTTCATTGTATTTAACCTTATTTTTTGTATACTTATAGGGTCTGTTCAATTCACCAGTCTAATAGATATAGATAGATAGAAATAGAGATAGAGATAGAGGAGTCATGGACAGACATAGATATAGAAACAGAAATAGATAATATAGATATAGGATTTTGTTTTATTTATTTTTGTTTTGTTTTGTGTTTGTATGATTTTGGGGGTTTTTTTTGTTTGTTTTTTTCCCTCTTTCTTTTCTCCCCAGGTCCAGGCCTCTTCTGAGTAGGTTAGTGTATATTTCTCTGGGGTCATTGCTACCCTTTAGTATTTGGTTCTCTCATCCATCAATTCTCATCTGCATAAAATGACAAGGTGGAAAATATCAACACAAAAAAAAGAACAAGAGACAGTAATGACAGCTAGGGACCTAATCAATGCGGACATTAGTAATATGACAGAACTAGAGTTCAGAATGATGATTCTTAAGGTGCTGGCTGGGCTCAAAAAAACCATGGAAGATAACAGAGAAGCCCAACCTAAAGAAATAAAAAACCTTTCTGGAGAAGTAAAAGAACTAAAATCTAACCAAGCTGAAATCAAAAAAGCTATTAATGAGGTGCAATTGAAAATGGAGGCTCTTACTGCTAGGATGAATGAAGCAGAAGACAGAATTAGTGATTTAGAAGACANCAGAAGACAGAATTAGTGATTTAGAAGACAAAATGTCAGAGAAAAAAGAAGAGGATGAAAAGAGAGACAAACAACTACTGGACCATGAGGAGATAATTCGAGAGATAACTGATACCATAAGATGAAACAATATTAGATTAATTGGAATCCCAGAAGAGGAAGAGAGAGAGGGGGGTCCAGAAGGTATATTGGAGCAAACCTTAATACAGAATTTCCCTAATCTGGCAAAGGGAACAAGCATCAAAATCCAGGAGGCACAGAGAACCCCCCTCAAAATTAATAAAAATAGGCCACACGCCATTATCTACTAGTAAAACTTACAAGTCTTAGTGACAAAGAGAAAATACTGAAAGCAGTTCGGGACAAGAGGTCTATAACATATAATGGTAGAGATATTAGATTGTCCGCAGACCTATCCACAGGGACCTGGCAGGTCAGAAAGAGCTGGCATGATATATTCAGAGCACTAAACGAGAAAAATATGCAGCCAAGAATACCATATCCAGCTAGGCTGTCATTGAAAATAGAAGGAGAGATAAAAAGCTTCCAGGACAAACAAAAATTAAAGGAATTTTCAAACACCAAGACAGCCCTACAAGAAATATTGAAAGGGGTTCCCTAAGCAAAGACAACCTAAAAGAAACATAGACCAGAAAGGAAGAAACACAATATACAGTAACAGTCACCTTACAGGCAATACAATGGCTCTAAATGTATATCTCTCAATAGTTACTCTGAATGTAAATGGACTAAATGCCCCAACTAAAAGACACAGGGTATCAGAATGGATAAAAAAACAAGACCCATCGATATGCTGTCTACAAGAAACTCATCTTACACGCAAAGACACCTCCAGATTTAAAGTGAGGGGATGGAAAACAATTTACCATGCCAATGGACAGCAAAAGAAAGCTGGAGTGGCAATCCTTATATCAGATAAACTAGACTTTAAGGCAAAGAATATCATAAGAGATGAAGAAGGACACTATATCATACTAAAAGGATCTGTCCAACAAGAAGATCTAACAATCATAAATATCTATGCCCCTAACATGGGAGCAGCCAATTATATAAACCAATTAATAACAAAATCAAAGAAACACATTGACAAGAATACAATATTAGTAGGGGACTTGAACACCCCCCTTACTGAAATGGACAGATCATCAAAGCAAAAGATCAACAAGGAAATAAAGGCTTTAAATGACACCCTGGACCAGTTGGACATCACAGATATATTCAGAACATTCCATCCCAAAACAACAGAATACACATTCTTCTCCAGTGCACATGGAACATTCTCCAGAATAGACCATATTCTGGGTCACAAATCAGGTCTCAACAGGTACCAAAAGATTGGGATCATTCCCTGCATATTTTCAGACCATAATGCTCTGAAACTAGAACTCAACCACAAAAGGAAAGTTGGAAAGACCTCAAATACATGGAGGCTGAAGAACACCCTACTCAAGAATGAATGGGTCAACCAGGAAATTAAAGAAGAATTAAAAAAATTCATGGAAACAAATGAAAATGAAAACACAACTGTTCAAAATCTTTGGGACACAGCAAAAGCAGTCCTAAGAGGAAAGTATATAGCAATACAAGCCTTTCTCAAGAAACAAGAAAGGTCTCAAGTACACAACCTAACTCTACACCTACAAAAGCTAGAGAAAGAACAGCAAAGAAAGGCTACACCCAGCAGGAGAAGAGAAATCATAAAGATCAGAGCAGAAATCAATGAAATAGAAACCAAAAGAACAGTGGAACAAATCAATGAAACTAGGAGCTGGTTCTTTGAAAGAATTAATAAGATTGATAAACCCCTGGCCAGACTTATCCAAAAGAAAAGAGAAAGGACTCAAATTAATAAAATCATGAATGAAAGAGGAGAGATCACAACCAACACCAAAGAAATACAAACAATTCTAAGAACATATTATGAGCAACTCTACACCAGCAAATTTGACAATCTGGAAGAAATGGATGCATTCTTAGAGAAATATAAACTACCAAAACTGAACCAGGAAGAAACTGAAGACCTGAATAGACCCATCACCAGTAAGGAGATTGAAGCAGTCATCAAAAATCTCCCAACGAACAAGAGCCCAGGGCCAGACGGCTTCCCAGGGGAATTCTACCAAACATTTAAAGAAGAATTAATACCTATTCTCCTGAAACTGTTCCAAAAAATAGAATTGGAAGGAAAACTTCCAAACTCCTTTTATGAGGCCAGCATTACCTTGATCCCCAAACCAGGCAAAGACCCCATCAAGAAGGAGAATTACAGACCAATATCTTTGATGAATACGGATGCAAAAATCCTCAACAAAATACTAGCCAATAGGATCCAGCAGCACATAAAAAGGATTATTCACCACGACCAAGTGGGATTTATTCCTGGGATGCAAGGTTGGTTTAACATTCGCAAATCAATCAATGTGATACAAGACATTAATAAAAGAAAGAACAAGAACCATATGATCCTCTCAATAGATGCTGAAAAAGCATTTGACAAAGTACAGCACCCTTTCTTAATCAAAACTCTTCATAGTGTAGGCATAGAGGGTACATACCTCAATATCATCAAAGCCATCTACGAAAAACCCACAGCGAATATCATTCTCAATGGAGAAAAACTGAGAGCTTTTCCCCTAAAGTCAGGAACACGGCAAGGCTGTCCACTATCACCACTGCTATTCAACATAGTACTAGAAGTCCTAGCCTCAGCAATCAGACAACAAAAAGAAATAAAAGGCATCCAAATCGGCAAGGAAGAGGTCAAACTCTCACTCTTTGCAGATGATATGATACTTTATGTGGAAAACCCAAAGGACTCCACTCCAAAACTGCTAGCACTCATACAGGAATTCAGTCAAGTGTCAGGATATAAAATCAATGCACAGAAATCAGTTGCATTTCTATATACCAACAACAAAACAGAAGAAAGAGAAATTAAAGAGTCAATCCCATTTACAATTGCACCCAAAACCATAAGATACCTAGGAATAAACCTAACCAAAGAGGCAAAGAATCTGTATTCAGAAAACTATAAAGTACTCATGAAAGAAATTGAGGAAGACACAAAGAAGTGGAAAAACATTCCATGCTCATGGATGGGTAGAATAAATATTGTGAAAATGTCTATGCTACCTAGAGCAATCTACACATTTAATGCAATCCCCATCAAAATACCAGCAATTTACTTCAAAGAAATGGAACAAATAATCCTAAAATTTATATGGAACCAGAAAAGACCCCGAATAGCCAAAGGAATGTTGAAAAAAAAAAGCAAAGTTGGCGGCATCACAATTCCAGATTTCAAGCTCTATTACAAAGCCGTCATCATCAAGACAGTATGGTACTGGCACAAAAACAGACACATAGACCAGTGGAACAGAATAGAGAACCCAAAAATGGACCCTCAACTCTATGGTCAACTAATCTTCGACAAAGCAGGAAAGAATGTCCAGTGGGAAAAAGACAGTCTCTTCAACAAATGGTGTTGGGAAAACTGGTCAGCCACATGCAGAAAAATGAAACTGGATCATTTCCTGACACCACACACAAAAATAGACTCAAAATGGATAAAAGACCTCAATGTGAGAAAGGAATCCATCAAAATCCTCGAGGAGAACACAGGCAGCAACCTCTTCGACCTCAACCGCAGCAACTTCTTCCTAGGAACCTCACCAAAGGCAAGGGAAGCAAGGGCAAAAATGAACTATTGGGACTTCATCAAGATTAAAAGCTTTTGCACAGCAAAGGAAACAGTCAACAAAACCAAAAGACAACTGACAGAATGGGAGAAGATATTTGCAAATGACATATCAGATAAAGGGCTAGTATCCAAAATCTATAAAGAGCTTCTCAAACTCAACACCCATAAAACAAATAACCCAGTCAAGAAATGGGCAGTAGACATGAACAGACATTTCTCCAAAGAAGACATCCAAATGGCCAACAGACACATGAGAAAGAGAAAGTGCTCAACATCACTCGGCATCAGGGAAATACAAATCAAAACCACAGTGAGATACCACCTCACACCTGTCAGAATGGCTAAAATCAACAAGTCAGGAAACGACAAATGTTAGCGAGGATGCGGGGAAAGGGGAACCCTCCTACAGTGTTGGTGGGAATCCAAGCTGGTGCATCCACTCTGGAAAACAATGTGGAGTTTCCTCAAAACGTTGAAAATGGAGCTACCCTACCACCCATCAGTCCCACTACTGGGTATTTACCCCAAAGATACAAAGGTAGTGATTCTCAGGGGCACGTGCACCCGAATGTTTATAGAAGCAATGTCCATAGTAGCCAAATTATGGAAAGAACCTAGATGTCCATCAACAGAGGAATGCATAAAGAAGTTGTGGTATATATATACAGTGGAATACTATGCAGCTATCAATAGAAATGAAATCTTGCCATTCGCAACGACATGGATGGAACTGGAGGGTATTATGCTGAGCGAAATAAGTCAATCAGAGAAAGACAATTATCATATGATCTCTCTGATATGAGGAACTTGAGGGGCAGGGTGGGGGGTTGTGGGGGGTAGGGAGGGAAAAATAATGAAACAAGATGGGATGGGGAAGGAGACAAACAATAAGAGACTTCTAATCTCATAAAACAAACTGAGGGTTACTGGCGGGTGGGAGGGTAGGGATAGGGTGGATGGGTTATGGACATTGGAGAGGGTTTGTGCTTTGGTGAATGCTGTTAAAGATGTAAGCCTGATGATTCACAGACCTGTAGCCCTGGTGCAAAGAATTAAAAAAAAGAAAAACTAATGTAAGAATGCTGCAAATAACTCTATATCCATAAATTTGGCAACTTAAATGAAACAGACCAATTATTGAAAAGTATGAAGTACCAAAACTCAGGCAAGATGTAAATAACCCAAATACTTTCATATCCGTTAGAGGATGTGAATTTTTAAATACTTGTGATAGAAAGGTTTTTCCTCCAAAGGGGGGAAAAAACCCCAAGCCTTAAATGAACATTTAAGGCAGAAATAATTTTAATTGTATAAAATAGCTTCCAGAAAATAAAAATAGGAAACACCTTCCACCCCTTACCAAGAGGCCAGATTTTACCTTAATATCTCTTTGGGCATAGTCACAAAAATCTTTGAAAAATATTTGTAAATCAAAGCCAGCACAGTATATAAAGGTATAATACATTACAACCAAGTAAGATTCATCACAGGAATGTAATTTTTGTTCAATATTCAAAAATCCATCAATATAACCTGCCACATTATCAGAATAAAAAGAAGAAACCATACAATCATCTCAGGAGGTGCAGAAACACATTACAAGCTCCAACTATCCAGACAGCATCAATCCCAAGATGATTCACATGGGGCACCAGTAGAATGAGTCTTTGTCTCTCGCAAGCCCCAGGTCCTCCCTGGCAGCACCCACTGATGAAAAGTAGAATAAGCAAAAGATGTGGAGGTGTATTTTTTACACTCACTGGGCTCAAAACCTTTGAAAAGCAAGAGATCACCAGTACCCATGGGTTCCCTGAGTCTGTAGGCAAATGTGATCCTATGACACACCTCTCAAATCATCTCTTTTTTTTTTCTTGCATCAACCTCCCTCAAATTCTTTCCCCTATGATGGAGTTTTTTTTTTTTTAGCTCTGGTTGGCTCTGCTTTGATTTCAGTTTCTTTTATCTGCACGTAGTCTTTCATGTTACAATGTTATGAACTCAAGGAAAGAACCAAAAACAGGACAACCATGATATGTTGTGCTTCCAGAAAAAAAAAAATAAGTGATGGAAACGCTAAAATTCATCCTGTTCTTTCAAGTCCTCCATGATCTGTAGGTTGTTTGCCGCTCACTCTTTGCAATAAAAGAATGTATTCTCTAGTCAAAAAAAAAAAAAAAGAAAGAAAAGAAAAGAAAAGAAAAGAAAAAGAAAGAAAGAAAAAGAAAACAACAACAACGAAAACAAAAACAGGACAACTAAGAGAAAGAGACAGGTCTTGGTCTCAAGTGGATCCTCAGTTCTGCTTGGTAAAAGTTTTACTGTGGGCTTGACTCATGGACTGTCACTCATTGACTGTCATGGACACAATAATGTTAATTTTTTGCACTTTCTTCTCCTGAATTTGATGAAATTACTGACTTCACACATTCTCAATCTCTTCCAAAAATCTATTGTGTCACAGAATGAATAATCACCTTTTCATAAAGTCGAGCCTTTTGATCCTTCCGAAGCACTAGCAAAAAGTTGAACAGTCACACTATGCTTGTCTCTAGAGGATACATTCCTGACAGTGAATTTCTCCTTTGTAGTGTCTTCCACTATCTGTATAGACTGCCAATTTTCCAAACCATCCGGTCCTTTTCACTTCTGGTTTGGCAGGTCTTCCCTCAATTTATCTCTCCCTTCTCACATTTTACTATAAACAGCAAGATGAAAGCAGGCTGCACTTTTAACACTGGGACTGAGAATCTCCTCAGCTAAATGACCAAGTTTGTCACTTACAATTTCTATTTTCTGTGTAATTGCTGAACACAATTTCACTAAGCTTTCTCCCAATACATAATAAGGATTCTCTCCTCCAGTTTCCAATCACATTTCCTCACTCTCTTTTGAGCCTTCAGGTGCAGCACTCCCTGAGCCTACTCTGTGCATTTCCACCAGCAGCCAACTTAAAGTGCAGATCTCTAACAGTCTGTGAGAATGCTTAGGCATCCTCTGAGAGAACTTGGGGTTTTTGTAAAAAGCTTTTCACCTCCTCGCAGTCCTCACTATTAGAATCCTTAACATTCATATCTCTGCTAACAGTCTGTTCAAGGCAGTCAAGACTTTTACTAATATCAGGCTCCTCAAAGATCTTCCAGCCTCTGGCCACTGCCTGATTTCAAAGTTGCATTCATATTTTAAGTATTTCTTACAGAAGCACCTTACTTCCAGGAACTGAAATCTGTATATGGTTTGTTGTTGTTGTCATTGTTGCTGTAGTAACATATTCACAGGTATAACATCAGATGGTGATTATTGGGGGTCATGGAAACCAAAATCCTGCCTCCTGCACTATCACTCCTAGTAAGATCCAAGTGAGAACCCTGAATACACATTTATAACTAATCAAAGCCTAATCTGAGATGCAGAAAGGAGGAAAACAGTGGTGCAGCACTTCCTATATGGCTCACAAGGGGAGACTACTGATGCCTGCAGGCCATCATGGAGCTCACAGAACCAGAGACTACTCTGTAGGGTCTCAAACTCAAACAGTAGAGGAAGGAATGGAGAAACTGACTCAGTGATTATACCAAAGGAGGTGAATTACATTGAATATGCATCTTCCTTCCAAAGAAGAACTTAAAGTGATGGAAGAATGAATTATGAGCTTTCTTCCTTCCCATTGCTCCCTCGAAAACACATATGCATGCTTGTGCACACATGTGCACCCTACACACACACACACACACACACATCTCTGCAAATCACTGCATTTACAGGAATTTTTTACTCTTCAGGTAGGTCTATTAGCTTCCAATAAACATACTTGGCATCTATTTTTGGATCTCATCACGCTAATGAGAGGGTTGTTGAATGCTTTGCAGCCAATTACTATGTGCAAGATAAATGCATATATTTATTCATTCTTGATAGTGATGATTAAGAGGGAGTCATTTCACCATAGTCTAGCAGATATTTAAAATATAAATGAACTAACTTCAACGAAGAATACTTTCTCCACAACCCAATCTGAAGAAAGTGCCATGCTAGATAGGGCTTTTTGTCCAGTCCTATTAGCATAGGCTTGCTCTTTTTTCCTTTAAATATCACAGTAAGGATGAGATTAAACAGGTGCAGACAGATACCTCTCAAAAAAGGGGGTTCTGTCTCTCTCTTTTTTCATCTGAGGATCCTAACCCCCTGAGTCTATTCTCCACTCTGGATTTTCCTTTTCCCTAATAGTTTGTTTCTCTACTGCAGTGCCAATAGGCTTCATTTGATGTTATTTCTCTACAGCAGTAGAAATACATTAATACAGAAAAATTATCTCTAAATAAATCTACTTTTGAAGTTCTCTACTGGTAGATAAATTTTAAGCAGTGATGTGCAATTATGGAAAAATGCTATCTGTAACCTTATCTTTTTGAGGCCTGCTAACTATTCCCAATGCACTTAGGACCAAAATAGCCCCCCATCTGTGACATGATCATTGCTTATTTGATCTAGATGGATGTATTGAGAATGGGTAGCCTTGATTACAATGTGCTATGTGTCATTTCCATGTGACCAGTCTTCAGGACCAGCTCAACCGGCATAGGTGACCAGCATGTTCTCCAGAACTGAGTATTCCACATGGTAGAGTCTATGTATTCAGTTATTAAAAGTGTACATCTTATATGATAATTGAAACCATGTTCATATTCAACATTGGTTGTTAATGTTTTGTGAATACTGGATTTAAACCTTTCTCAGTGGCTGAATGACAATTGCCATTGCTAGGTCTTTGGAGATCCTCTTGGCTCCAACAGGGCTGCTGCCACATTTTGGTCTTAGTTTCTCCCACTCTGAAAGCCTGCACTGCATCTAGCCCATACACTTGCTCTGACTCTGGCCTCCCTGAACTGATGTTCTGCAATTCTCAAGAAAACTCTGAGAGAAAGGTGATAGAAAAGTTATAAAGTTAGTACTTAATGTGTGATACTATATAGCCAAAATATTTCCCACATGGTAGTGACCATGTTTTTGGGCACAGGAGGCAGTGTTAGAGGGTCTTGGCTTCCTTCCTTCTCTCCTCTCTGTAAAGCAGAGTGAATAACAGACATTAACAATCATCTTGACCAATAAAGAAAGAACACAGCGGAATCATGGGGTCAAGATGCAGATGTAACAAGTGAATACAGTTTTTTGCCTCTTTTGCTTTATGACTATCTTATAAAATATAATATGACCAAATATAAAGTGTTTTAAATGCTTATAAATATGTATACATTTATATATTAAAACAAAATATGTGCATATAATAAATAGTATTTATTTAAATTAAATAAGTTATGATTTTTTAAAATTCAACACAAAATAGTTAATAAACCAAATAGTTCTAACGCAATGAAAAGTTCCAATTTCGCCCCAAGTGGACCCAAGTTATTATCTGGTCCTTTATTCAAGCTAGCACTTAACTTGGATGTTGGGGAAGCAGAAGAATCCAGGAAATTGTGTAACCTATGTGAGCTCAAATGTCTTGTTCCAACGTGGGAATTACAATCTCAGGACTAGAAGCAACACATGAAATGGGCCCCATCAGTGCCTGCGCACAGGTCTCAACCAGAGGCCAGTGGCTATTGCTTATAATAGTAATATGTTTGGTAATGTAATAGTGGGCTCCTCTTACACAATTTTTCTTCAGAGATTTTCATTTTAATAGACTTTTTACTTTAAATCTCATCTTCCGCATTTACTTTTCCCCATTTTTCTCATTTCTATTCTGTGTTAGAAATTCATATAATTGATCTCATTGGTGGCAAATGAAACATATTTTATGTTCTGCTGAACTTTCACAGGGAAGAGGAAGGTATAGAGGCTTTTAAGCACTTGTCTTGGGAGCAGCCAAGGAAATTACCAATTCTCTCCAAGATTTTCTGCTAACACATTTCTTCCCATTCTGTTTTATTTTGTTTTATTTTTTTTAATTTTATTTTTATGCCCAAGGGGTACAGTTCTGTGAATCATCAGGCTTACATCTTTCACAGCATTCACCAAAGCACAAACCCTCCCCAATGTCCATAACCCATCCACCCTATCCCTACCCTCCCACCCCCCAGTAACCCTCAGTTTGTTTTGTGAGATTAG